>JAOEGS010012287.1:3234-24732 GCA_025447755.1 Corythornis vintsioides | reverse complement strand
CACACAGACATATGATTTTTATATATATATATATATATATATATATATACACAATCACACATCATATAAGACTCATTTCCATAAGAAAGATGACTGAAAAATACTGCATCTATTATTGGTATTATTCTATAGCTAACAATATTCTTCCATCTCCTTGTAGCAATGACAAAGTTAGGACTATTTTTATTCATTTTAATGAAGACTCCCTCCATCTGTCCCCTTTCCTAAATCTTTATTATTTTATTTGAACACAAAAACCCAACAAACCAAACCAAAAAACAGCAACAAAACCCACCAATAAACTGTTCACCACTCACTTATGAAGTTGGCACCGCTTAGAAAAAACCATGGTTTTTTTCTTCTGATTTTTCCAAACTTCCATACACCAGCAAAAATCCACTGGTTAAGAAGAAATTCTTCTAGGCATAGGCCATGCCAAAATAAGTGAAATACATTTTCTCATCGACAAAGCATCCAGAATACATTAATTCCACCATGAGTCACACGGTCATATGACATTTGGATAAAGCAGACTTTCCAGAAACTGGTGATGTAGCAAATGAAATTCCATTTGGCTTTGGTAAATGAACTCATCTTCATGACATCACTTCTCATCCTCATAGGCCAATCCCCAAAAATATTAGACTGCAAAGTTCTATCCTTTGTTTTGTAAGAACATTGGGTTAAATTAACTTTTTAAAGTAAATAAAGAAATAAATATCTTGAATCCTTCCAGTCATAGATAGGTGGAGGTGGTATGTACAGGTGTGCCATTCCTCTGTGGGTTTTTTTTAACTGTTGTTTCAGATGCTAACATCTACTGTCTGTTCTTCTTCCACAGAAGTCCCCAGTGTAGATTTACAGCATTTCTTAAGAGCAAGCAACATAACTTGGCAATTCTGGACATATTAGTCAGTGGTTTAAAAATTCAGCAGAAGAGCTTGCCATTTGTTTGTTAATCCTTCAATTCAGCAGAGTTTAATGCTGAAGTTCTGAGCAGCATACCCAAAACAGTCAGGGAACAACATGGTTCTTACTAGGACTCTAAATTTGGAGAAAAAAATAGTTTTAGATGATATTTTGTATTAGCAAGGGGAAAAGAAAAAAGTGTTTCTGGTCTGAAATTTTATATGGCAACTTTCACCTCAAGGTAATGAAAACAAGCTGAGCTATAAACTCTTCAAAACGCGGCTTTATGGAAAGACTGACAAATCCTTTACTGGAGTGATGTGGCTGGGAACACTTGAAGAAATTCCCATGAAGCATTATATTGATCATGATCACACATTCCCAAAGACTAATAGTGGGAGGCTGGAGGCCCAGTGTTTTCACTCACTGTGCTGTCCTGGCAGCACGTCCGACCGACGGGGTCACGGCAGCAGCAAGTCGTCTTCTCGGCAGGCATGACGTGAGCAGCCCGAGCTCCGTGGGCTTCCCGCCTGCTCCTCCAGCCACGTCTTGTCTCATGTACCCCCAGCTGCATCAGCAGCCTTCTGCTGTGTCATTTCTAGCAAAGGCTCTCTCTATTTTTCCCTGTGGGGAAGGTTGGTTTCGGAGAATGAGAGGAAGGGTTAAAAGAAGTTTTGGGTTTCTTCTTTTCGCCCGAATTGAACATCACACAGAAATCATGTAAAAGGAATTGGCTTTTTTTGTGAGAGGATATGGCTCCACTTCTCAGCCTCTTCCCTTTGGGTTCAAAGTGAAACCAGCTGATGTCGGAAGCAGCAGCAAGAGCTGGAGATTTGACCTCAGGAAATTCACAGTGGTGTTTTTGTGCTTCTAAACGAGCAGCACTGCTGCTTGTAAAGACCTGAGGTAAAATCCTGGGCCCACTGCAGTGCTTGGCAAGCCTCCTACTCCCTTCAGTGGGGCCAAGATTTTACCCCGAGTTCTGCAAAACATTAGTCTTTTGAGTTTTTAATGGGTCCACTCCTATGCAGACAGACTGCTCTTATAAGAAACGGTTAGCTAGATTGGCTGGGATACTACACAATTTAAAACTTAAAGGAAAGCAATTTTGTAGTGAAATTAAGGAACTATAAAAGGAATTTGGCTTTAGACTACTTGCTTCTGTTTGGATTTGGATTAGGCTGCAATCTCCTTGTCTGTATTTAGAGTACATGTCCCTGCCAGCATCAATAATCTATTTTCCTTAGTGCAAGTGAAAGGCTCTGATGGCTCAAAGGTGTACTCTGGTATCCAGTGCTGCTCTGGGTTTCTTCTTTGGTTTAGGAATCAGGCTACAAATAGTCAGAGACTTCAGGCTGCTCCTTAACATTTATGTGCTGCCAGCAGCCAATTCATTGACACACGGGCTGACACATTCTTTCTTTCCCATCACTCCTTGAGCTAATCCTACTCCCCACCCCCTTTCTCTGCCTATGCAGTCCCTCCCAACCCAATCTCAGCTTCATTTGCACTTGGCTTGATTGTGTTTTCTTTGGCTAAATTCCTTTTATCCTGTCCAGCAGTGTATTAATAGTCAAGTGCTTGCTTGAAATTTTCAGGTTTCCTCAAATACCTCTCCTTCCCCTACCTACTCCAAAGAAAATAAACCAAGACTTTAGATAATTCATATCAAATATATAATTTCACCTCAAGTCACAGTGACATGTGCAAATTAGGCCCAGCAGGGCTAGAGGTTGAAGGTGAGGAGAAGTATGTGGGGGTAGCCATCACTCCAGAGGATCCCATAAAAGATCCAGGGGTAACATTAGGAGACACTGCGTGGGGGAGCCCAGCTCCTCCTGGCATCTGGTGCTTCTTAAGGGGGGTGTATAAGGTAACCCTCCAAAGCTGAAAAGTCTTCCTGGACTTTCCCAAGCCTAATGTGTGTGTGAAGGCTGAGGCAAATCCAGCAGGGACTTGTCTCCAGCACTCTGATATGGTATTAAGGATGCAGCATTGCTTGGAGGCTGCCTTTCAGAAGACACCAAACAGCAGAGCCCCAATAAGCTGTGATAATCAATGATCCTGTCAGTGACATGCAAAGCAGTTCCTCGCAGTGGTGCCAACTGTTTGCTTCTTCACTTAAACACTAACTTCAAAGTGGAAGGAGGTTCTCTTGAAAGCTGACTCTGCAATGAAATCTTTCCTCAGAAGCAGGGTGAAAGGAATGTTTTCCTGGTAAAATTGAAGAATTTGAATAAAGAGGCAGAACCTACTGTAGTGGCAGAGAACCATCAGATGTTTCATCTCTTTTAAAAATACATAAATGAGGGGTTTTTTTTCAACATCCCAGAAGTTATTTATTTTACAATGTGAGTAAGCATAATTATTCTATTTGGCCTTGTGTCCTTTAGTATTCCCAGTGTTAACTAAAGGCTGTACTTTAGTGGAGCATGCCTGTTCAGGAAGAGTGTGTTGGGAGAGAGAAAGCTGCAAAATGTGGTTCTGAGACAGCACCAGGGAAAAGAGGGAAAAGAAAGGAAAGATAAGGACATTCATCCATAGGATCCTTCATGTGTTCATTGCCACACCATGGGGTTTTTTTTTTGTTATAGGATAGTAAGCCTCCAGCTCCAGCATCCTAGTTGAGATATGTCTTTCTATCTTTGCTGCCATGGAGACTGACCAAGTCAAACACGAGCAGGGCCTATTGCAGTGATTTTGCAGACCTGACTTGGTACAAATGACAGGTGCTTTAGTCCTACTATGATTTTGTAATATGATATTTATTGCTTGCTAATTTATAACCTCCCACCTTTTGTCAGTGAAGGAACGTATGGAAAAAACCATATAAAGCCAAACAGAGCAGTTGCCTAACATGTTCTACAAAAAAACAGTGTGGAAACAACCAGCTGAACACATGAGATAAGCATAGACATTTAAGAGCAAAGAATGCCTATATTTTGTGAATGTCTCCATGCTAGTCATACAAGGAAAACCATTTAAGACCATTGGGCATTTGTAAGGAACCTTAAAAAGCATCAGAAGATTTCTATAGATGTGAATATGTAAAATGTAATCAGGTAACAGCTTTTCCAAGATTGATTTCAAAAGTGTTAGCACTCTGTTCTTCACACAGTAGCTCTCTTCCCAAAGAACCCAAAGCACTTGACATCTAATAAGGTCTCTCTGCATAGCTATTTGCACCTTGGCAAACCAAGACAAAGTACCTATTAAACTGTAGTTTTCACTGACAGGGCATAGTGTATGAAGATTGAGGAGAATTAAGGGCAGTTAGCTTCTACTCCAGCATTAGAGAATATTGTATGCAATTTGACCTACTAGAATATGTGTGAAAATTTCTGTGGTATTTTGTTGGGGGTTTTGTGTGTGTGTTTTAAATGATCATTAATCCTTTTTAATACCTGGGTGACTTGGTCTGGGTGATCCTGCTCAGGCAGGGGGGTTGGACTAGATGATCTTCTAGCTCCCTTCCAACCCCTAATATCTGTGAATCTGTGTTCACTAGGCACCTTATCTTAATACCTTTCCTAGTGGTGACAGTATTTTCCCCTTCTTCAGTGAATGTTGTTGCCACTGACAGACACTGGACCAGAAAGAAAGGCAATTGTCACGTAGCTCCACATTCTTCTCATTTGGTCAAGAACTCTCAATCACTGCTGTGTTTATCAGTCTCCCGTGGCAAACAGAGCAACCAACTGATGAAATGATGTATGTCCTGGCTTACTCTACAGCTGGTTGCTCTAATTCACTTGTATTTCCTACTTGTACTGCCTGTGTGCTGTAGTTATTTAGATTAAATGACAAGCCCAATATCGGTTGAATGGAGTGCTGCCATCTCTTGGTTATTTTAAGCAGATGCACTCACAGATTGTTTTTTTCCTGCCACTCAAGAAGAGTATGAAGTAACAGAAAAAAAAGCCCAGCTATTCTGGATTAAAACATTTAGACATCGAGGAAGCATAATTGTGGTTTCTATATATTTCAGCATGGAGAATGGAGTACATTTGCTGTATTGGATCTCTGTGTAACTTCTGTTAAGTCCTTCTAGCAAACTATGACCTGTGAACAGTTGGAACAGTTTGCAGATAGTGTGAACACCACAAAGAAGGAAAAATGATGTTTCTGTAGATAACTGTAATAAGACATTAAAATGAATGCATTAAGGAGTATTGGATTAGTAAGAAATGCATGTCTTACACCATGTAATTTCACATTCATGAGAGGCTGAATTATTCATCCTTAAGATTTGTCAAATAATTTATTAGAAGATGCTTTTGTGATTACAAATGTAATTTTCCTTCATTCTTCCTAACTGTGTGGCTGGAGCCAAGACTTACTGTAAGTGCTAGCATGGTAGGAATCCAGGATTGGAGACCAGAAGTGCATGATCTCCCTTCTCCAGTAGTAGCAGAAGCCAGATGTTTGTTGGATTTTCCCTTTTTAACTGAAATATGAGAGAAATTAAAGTCTTAGTTGAATTTCGAGTAAAAAATAAACACCAGAAAATGATGCTGCAACAACCTCTCCAACCTAACCCCCCACCACGTAGTGAAGAAAGCAACGTAGGAGAAAGATTTTGAAATAATTACTAATGTATGAACTGATTCTGTAAGTAGGGACATACTTGCTATGAATAAATGCTAATATTAGAAGAAGAAGGGAATGTTTATGATTATGCTCTGTACTCTGGATCAGGGTGCCAGCTCTTCAGGGTGATGGGTGACCCCATAGCTCCCTCAGGGAAGAGTTATCAGAGGTTGCCTGCCTCCTTGGTGCTGAAGCTGGGGGACTCCTCAGAGTAGCAGAAAGCCCACAGCCTGTTTTTTGGTAAATACTTACCCCTAATATTCAGCAGCAGTCCAGAGGAGTGGCTTAACATACATCTCTAAAAAAACTAACCCTAGCTGCTCTCAAAGAGAGCTCTTCAATGAATCTGAGTGACATGAAGGAAATTCCACTTTGTTGAAATTGAAACAATCATCTGAGTAGCAAAATCAAGTGCTTATTAATAATAGCTAACTGTATGAGACATATTCCAGTCTATATACTTATTTCTTCCACCTCTCCCCTGCAAGGGCAAGGAGAGGGGAAGGTGCTGCTTGTTCCTTCCCCTTCCTGTTCCCCTGAGAGCACTGAGGAACCTCTTTGCCTTTAAAATTCAAAGATGAAAAATGTCTAAGTGAATACATTTCTAGTTCTCTAAGGAGCTGAAAAGGTACCAGATTTCTTATTTAATGGTGGAATTAGGAGCATAAATCTGAGTGCTCAAAAGCTGCTCATCAGAGATGTCACAGCTATGGCATTACTATAGTTCCCTGAGGCTTATACCCTCCTTATCAGCTCACATCTTCTCCATAACCAGTGCATGGAGCTTGTGTGCTTCATGGCAACCTTCCAAACCCTTCTACCTAAAGCTTCACCTCTGAGCTAATCTAAGGAATATGGCAATTTAAGGTCAGCTCCCCAAAGCATCTATGATTCATCTTGCCTCCTGAATAATCTCCTCATTTTAACTCCCTTCATTCCTCACTTTCTCCTCAGCTCGCATTTGTGGATTTTGCAGGTTTGCTCTTCTGTTTACTTTTATATTGTTATTAATTTTTTTTTTTTTATTATTTGAAAGAGGTCATTTCCATCTCTAGCCAAGTTTTCTAGCTGTTTGTACAATACAGCAAACAACTGAGTGGCCTGATAACTATCTCTTGCTAAAGGAAGATAATCTAAAATGGTAATGACTCTACTGTGTTTATGATGTTTGGACACACTGTAGTACAGTCTCTGCAAAAGTAAGCTTTTCTTGTATATGTAGAGAAAGAATAATGGCTAATCATTGACCTAAGTTCTAGGGTCACTCCTCGTCCTAGGCAAACCACTTATCTTTCAAACAGCCATTTCCTAACGAGTTTTATATATATTTATTGAGAAGTGAAGTAGAAGGAAGAGCATCAATGTCAGTAACAGGCAGTGTGGAACTGCTTCCTGGAACAGAGCACGAAGCAGCTGCAAAAATCCTCATGAGGATGCTACGTTTGCCAGTTTCTCTTCAAATGAACCTCCACTTTTGCAAGTTTTTTTTCACTGTAAGAAATACTATGTGTGTATGCACATGCACTCTGACTGTATGTAAGCAAAAAAGGAATCTATATGCTGCCAAAATACTTTGACAATTATGAGTGACCGATCCCAAGCAGTCTTAAGGCATCTGTTACTGACTAAAAAGAGTAGTTCAAGGCAATCCCTCTGAACAAACCTTTATCTCCACACCACATTCAGTGGTGTTGACTGAACACTATGGAAATCTCTGGGTGGCAATTTCCTGGACAGCTCAGAAGGAATCATGCTGCATTTGAATCAGAACTTGAGTGTGGGAGGTAGGGTGGAGGAGGGAACAGAGGTATGTTGTATAGCTGCACTTATCTGTGTAGCTATTCATCCACCAAAGCAATGACAGCATATAAAAGTGGCAATGTGATTTTACAGTTCTAATCTGGTTTATCATATTTTTTTCCATGCAGTGCCCCAAGGCAGTCAGGGAGGGGAAATACACATTAATGCTCTGTGCTGCTTCATGACTAACCGTGTTCAAAATGTGCAGTGTTTTCCAGAAGTGAGGATATTAAACATCAGAACCTTTTCCATAACAGTACAGTGCTATCTACAACTGGTATACAGTGATTTTTTTAGGTTTATTTTTTTAACACAAAGCAAAAGAAATTATTAGTATTAAAGGTATTAGTAAAGCTGTTCTCTTTTAACCATATTTCTCTTTTAACCCTCTCAGTTTCATAAAAAAAAAACCCCAACAAAACAACAAGCCAAAATTAAATGTTCTATCTAGAAATAAGGCACAGTTTTTGAAAGATGAATAAAATTAATGTTTGGAACCAGTCACCTAAAGACAGGGTGAATCATCTATCCACTTGACATCTTTAAATTGAGATAGATGTCTAAAATTTCTGCTGTAATTCTGCCACAGCTTATTAGATCTGATGTAAAGTACCAAGGTAAATTATTCTATGACCTGTATTATGCAAGAGGTCAGACTAGAGCATCAATATGGTCCCCCTTCTCTTTTTAGAACTATGACTGTGCATACCTACAAAGGCAAGGAAGAATGGTTACAGGCATCTTCCTGTAAAGCCCAATGGAGCTTTGCAAGATCAAGGATGAAAGTGTAGTTGATTTCTGAAAGCTGATGTTAGATTCAAATGTGAAGGAAAAGGATTCCTATGGTGACCCTCATTTTATGTTCCATATAGTCCTGATCAGACCAATAGAGATCATCTGAAGCCAGTAGCAGCTGATCACAGGTTTGACTGAATTCAGAAGATACCTAAAATCTCATGTATAGGCTCAGTGTTTTCACTTGGATGTGTGCTTTTAGGATTTTTATGTTTCAGATTACTTTAACTCAATCAGAAAGTTATATATATATCATGTTAAGACCAGCAAGATATCCTCATGATACTCTGTGACTTTCATTCATACCAATGAGCACATAAACCAGAAACCTCATGCAAGTGCAGATTAATCACCCTTGCTGAAGGGTGAAGAAATGCAGAAGCATAAACAGTGATGGTGACATCAATGATGAGCACATCCCTATTTATTTCTTCATGATGCTCCTAAATACATTTAAGATCCAAATAATTCTAAATTTAGGAACAATGACAAAAATTTTAGCATATCTAATTTATTCTTTTTTTATTTTATTTTATTTTCCAAAGTGTACAATTAAGTGTTCTTTTTCTGTAGCTTTTATTATTTAAGCCAGCCCTGACTTCATTCCAACACAACCTGGGTTATAGTGCTAGACTGATAAAAACCAAAAAAGTTAAAGAATTAAAAGTTAAGAATTTCCTGTACAACTCATACTGAAGATCCCATCTGTCTTTCAAAAACTGCCATAGGCACAAAGGTTATTAACAGAACACGGGAGGTGGTTTCTCTTGACATCACCACTGAGTGCAGAAGAAATTATGTAAAACTTTGTCCAGGCATGTTAATTCAACAAAAATGGATGCAATACAACAGTGTGCACAAAACCTCTTTGCATTGAGGAATGTTTGTATGCTCTCAGATTTGGGAGTACACACTGAAGGCTTTCATAGAAGGGTGCTGCACTGTTTTTAGGCTGGGATACTGATGATAATCATAACACACTTTGGGTTGGAAGGGACCTTAAAGATCATCTAGTTCCAACCAACCTGCTGTGGTCAGGAACAATTTCCACTAGACCAGGCTGCTCAAAGTCCTATCCAACCTGGCCTTAAACACTTCAAGGGATGATGGGGCATCCACAACGTCTCTGGGCAACAAGATCCTGTGTCTCACCATCCTCACAGTGAAGAGCTTCTTCCTTTCACAGAATCACAGAATGTTAGGGGTTGGAAGGGACCTAGAAGATCAACTTCAACCCCCTGACAGAGCAGGATCACCTAGACCAAGTCACCCAGGAACAGATCCAGGGGGGTCTGGAATGTCTCCAGAGATGGAGACTCCACAACCTCCCTGGGCAGCCCCTTCCAGAGCTCTGGCACCCTCACTGGGATAAACCTTTCTTAGAAGACTGAGGAGAAGGTGGCATTCATTAACTCAGCCTGCTCTCTGTCCTTGGTCACCAGGGCACCCACTTCATCCAGCAGCTGGCCCACGTTGCCTCTAGACTTCTTTTTGCCTCCAACATAGTTGTAGAAGCTTTTCTTGTTGTCCTTGACCTCCCTTGCCAGCTTTATTTCAAGGTAGGCCTTAGCTTTCCTTGTTGCATCCCTGCATCCTCTGACAACCTCCCTGTATTCTTCCCAAGTGACCTGTCCCTCCTTCCATGTTTTAGTGCTGAGCCACTGAATGTTATGGCTGATGGATTATGTGTCTGTAAGGCCAAGTGGGAAGCCACTGCTTTCAGAATACAGATAATCGCTGCAGTTTTAACTTGTCTGTGCTGTGGGTCTTGGTATTTTTAAAGTCCAGTGTTGTTTTCCTTTTGCCAAATTGTGACTCCAAACATCCTTTATGTGGGAAGTTATTTAAGCAAAACAAACGTTTCGTACATGCTAATGATTCACTAAACAGTTTCCCTTTACCTTTAGTGACCCACTGTAAAACACTTGAATGATTCATTGAAGAGAAGATCAAGACAATGAAGATAATTTTGCAAACCCAAACCCAAGAAGCAGCTTTTTTATCTCTGGAACAGACAACACTTAAGCAATGCTCACTGTCAGTCCTATGGGAATTCAGAAGTGTTTGTCATCTTCCCACTACATAAAGCTGTTTTCAGTGGTTTATAACTTTTGATAAAATAATTACTCTGAACTGCTAAAAATTATTAGAAGGAGGTTTTAACCCAGAAACAAGTCACTCTAAATTCACTTTGAATAACCTTGATTAGACTTTAGGGCACAGGAGGTGGAACTTCTTGCAGATCTACAAAGAACTTTAGTTTGTTTCACTTCAAGAGAGCTTTGAATATTCATTTTGCACATTTGGCAAGCAAATACATTCCAGGAGGGGGAAGGTAAGGCATTCATCCAATCACAGAAGTTCTATGCTTTCAACAATAATTTCTCATCTGCAATAATTTTTATTTTCCAGTGTTTTTTCTTTCAGTCTGAAAAATTAACTTTGTTTCTTTGTGTACTGCTCAGGAAACAGAATGATTCATAGTATTTTTTAGTAAACATACGAGGCTTTAGAAAGTCAGTATATTACTGGCAGCAGACTCATCTTCAGTTCATCTTGGCAATGACCTGTAAGTTAACAGCTGGATCCAGTGCTCACTAAAGTTACTGGAGGTTTTTCTACTGATTTCAGTAGACTTTTGTTCAGGCTTGATGTGTCTGACATCTGGCACTGAGGACATGACACAGATGAAAAAATCCAGAACAAACATGTAGACACTCCAGTGAGGGTGCAGTTAAGAGGAAGGTGATGTAGTCTTTTGTTTGCTTTTTAAAAGGCAACTTGACATTAACATTTAATAAGCTAAACGTAACTAGGCTAGTTCAAGATAGATGTTTCAAGGCTTACATGGAAAATTAGTCAAGTTCAGGGCTTTTACTCAACCTCCCTCTCAGGTCTCATAATTTCCGTGGAAGAACTTTTAATTTACATAACTTGTCACTTATACAGTCTTTTGCTTCTTTTAATATATTTTAATTATAGCATACACGATCCTATTTGACAATATCTACCACGTCAAACACTCTTCCTAGTGCAGAAGTTGGACAAGTCCAGAAAATTCCCCAACACTAAGAATTATCCTCAAGAAAACTGGAAGCAACAAGTTATCTCCAATTGTCAAAGGAAGAAACTACTTTCCTACAGACAAAGGAATGCAGGACACTAGCATAGATGACATTATATGGGTAATACCACTTACTGGGTATTTTGTTGTCCTAAAGATCCAAAGATTTGAATTATTTTTATTGTCAAAGGAGAAAGCTGATGAAATATCCAATAATTAATGCTGTGATCATACAGGCTTCTCACTTGTAGGCAGGAATGGCAGTGACTCCTCACCAGTTTAGAAGCTGTTACATCAAAGATGAGTGCAAATTTATAACATCTTTGAGCTTCCCTAGAAGCCCTTCTATTACTTGAGACAATCATATCATTATTCTGTGAACAAAAAGGAAATGCTGGCCAACTGGAAGTACAAAATAAGCCTTCATGCGTTTTGAGAAAAGAATAGAGGCTTTCAGATAAATTGCTTTTCCTTGCTGGGCCCTCTTTTTCTGTAGTTAATGATGAGTGGCATATAGAAGAAAAGGCCAGCCAATAAGAAAAGTTTACAGGCAACACTAAGGAAGCGTCCTAATTCCTCTGGGCATCTTAGCATATTGTTGTACACCACTAACCACTGGCTTTACAAGTGATCTCACCAGGGTACCAACAATGTAAATGTCTTCAATGGATGCTTGTTCAGGCCTAATAATTACAATTTAAAGAAGAGTTGGCTATGCATTGTCTCAGTTAAAATTAAGACACACATTTTGTTCCCACAAGATATTTGACTGTGGCTTTTTCTTTTCTCCTGAGGAATGTATAATACAGAGTTCTGATGAACAATGGGAACCTGCATATTGGCAAATTTCTTTCTTCTTCTGCCTACCCCACCATGTTTCCTAGATTAGAGATGACAGCAGAAGTATAGTGTAAGAATCTGGATCCTGTGCATGCCAATGGATTTACGTTTTAAACAGATGTTTTCATTCACTAAGTTGCTATAGTGCTGACCAGTTTGTAATAAAAAAAAAAAATTATTTTTTTAAATAACATATTAACAGACATTTAAGACTTTAAGACTTTACCTTGTCAAGAGTAAAAATAGGCTATATATATATATGTAGTTAATTAAGTAGAAGGCTTGTCAGCCCATGTTTTCTTTGAGTAGCTAGGAATTTTATTCCAAATATAATCCAGTAACTGTGATAAGGTGAATTTCTTCTTTCAAATAGAAAATTTTCTAATTCTCTTGTTTTGTCAAGAATCTAAACACACGACTGTAGCCATTCTTACAGTGTTGGTGAGTCATCTCCCTTTGTGGAATAGAGGAGTGAGCTTGGGAAGAAATGTTGCTGCAGTAGCTGGGTGTAAAATGAAGGATTATAACTAGAAAGAGGTGCAGGGGTCAGAGACAAAGCACAAAATTACAGCTAGATGACTCCAGTTGTGGGGTAAATAAAGAGGTCCTGGGTATGAGGAAACTATCTTGCTCAGGTATGCTACTGTGATCAAATCTAGCAGCAATGTGGTCTTAAAAGGCTCCTAGGCTTTTTCTGCTCTTCAACTTGATGTTGACTGGTGAATATTTCTCAGCTTCTCTATCTCTGGAATCACTTATTGTACTTTCATGTGTTTTGCTCTGCCTCCTCTCATTCTCCTGGTGGTTTCTAACCGTGTGTTGTCCTGAACTGGTCATTGGGTAAGCAACCCCCGTGTCCCTAATTCTTATAGGTCATGTGTGAGGAATCACAAGGAAACAATATTTAAGAGATTTTTGCTCTAGAAATCTGATTCTGCTTAAAAAGAGATGATAATAGCAAATGTGAACGGAGATGGATGAAGACAGTTTCAGCTTTGAAAAAACAAGTTTTTTGATGATGTTTCTACTGGATAGTTCTGGGTAAAGGTTATGGTATTGTCCTGATTCACTTGATTTTCTAGGGGCATTTCACCAAAAGCCTCAATAGGAGTAGGAATGTTTTTGGGAGGAGATCAGAAAGTGCCAAGAAACATATCCACGAAGGTCTGTTCAGGATTGCTTGAATGATAATATACACTTGGCATCATTTCATTTGATATTTCTGGAACATTAGTTTTGTAAAAACAAAGAATTTTTAAAATGTCAAATATTTTTCATATGCGGACAACCTAAACAGAATATGTTTGCACTGGGAGAATAAATGGTGCAATACATGACCTGGGGAAACTGTACACAAGGTATATTAAAATAGTACTGTTCAGTACTGGCCAGTAACATTTTTCATCTGACTACTTTCTTGAAATAAGCAAAGATATGTTCTTGTCATTTTAAGATGACAAACCACTTTCAGTTTGACATAAAATAATGAATAGGCAAATCACACTTTTTTTTTGGTAGAAAACAATGCAATCCAGATTTGGAACCTAGTCTTTAAGAAAGTCAGTTAGTTGACATAGAATGAAAAAAACCCAATTTGGTGATTTGCCATTTTGAGCAATGCTTGGAATTAAGTTTCTCATACACACTAGCTGTGTGAGAAATGAGTCTTGAACTTTATTCAATAAGATCAAAGAAGGCAGCTGGAATGATGACAAACACTTGTCTATTTCTTTCCACAGTTGTAAGAATCTGATAGTCTTTTATTCCTCAGAACATCAAATAAGGTTATGTCCTCTTTTTCTCTCTAAGAGCTATAGCAGAACTTAGATCTGAAACTGAGATTTACAAAGGAAAAAAGATTCTCTCTGTATTGCTTCTCTGAAATAAGGCTACCCACATATGCTGAAAGAAACCAATCCAGGGAAAAAGAAGGTGCTAAAGCCACAACTAATAATCAAGTGAGCAGTGAATCTCTAAGATGTTGTTAAATGAGAAACAATTATCAGTTGTCACCATCAAAAGAAATAAACTGTTAAGGTTGGCTACTGAATATACCTAAAAATGGAATGAGGACACTGAAGATTGGCTGCCTATGAGGTCAATCCCACTAGCATGCTGAGTGGTTACAAGGGGCTTATTGAAACATCATATCCCAAGAGTAGAACTGATTCAAAACAACACCTGAGGTGAAATAATTCTTGTTGTACAATGTCTTGAAGTGCCATATTAGGCTAATTAAATGAGCACGTATTAATTTCTATCAGGGATCAATTTCCTTCCAGTTTTCTGAATGTACAAAGGGTTTAGGAGGATCTAATTGATATATTTGAAGTCTGCAAGGTATTTGAACCCTTAGTTTAAGGATTATTTTGATAAAGGCATCACTTTTTTTTTTTTTTGTGTCCCATTTGCAGCTGAATTAATTTGCATTTGTTCATTTCTTGCATCTTATTAACTCACAGAAGTGAATAGCTGGAGTTACTGCTTGCAGGTTACCAGACTGACATAAATTAGAACCTTTACTTTGTTTCATTACAAACAAATCCAGACTTGCCAATGCCTATTCCTGCTGCTTTCTCACTTCATTTTGCAGCACAGCTGTTTTAAACTTCCTAAAAGGGTTTGAGGCTGATCAGCTGGTATTTATTGGCTTCAGGGACTATGTTAGCAGTTCATACTTTTGATGCTTAAGCAAAAAAAGTTTGTTTTTAAACGGTTTTGAAAAATGTTTTGACAGTATTTAAGAAGATGACAAATATCAGAATATCAGTGCTTTAAGATAATTGATTTTAAAGAAATTTTCTTTATATTTCCTGAAGGAATGCCTTTTTAAAAAGATCAGAGTGATAAACTTCTCAAAGAGTAAGTATGAAAAAGCTTTTGTTCACTGGCTACTTGGATTTCATTTCTCTTTTAAGTAGTTCCTAAAAAGAAGGCAAGAGTCTATATATTTTCCTAAGTGGAACTTTTTTACTTCTGAAAGGTGAAGGACTTAAACATAAAAGGAGGCATAAAATTTATTGTGTTCTGTAAACCTGAAATTCCAAAATGATTTTCAGGAATCCCAGCTAAGCACATGCAATATCCTGGAGCATCACAGTTACAGAGAAGGTGATGTAGTCAGGATGAAGATGACTGCCTCTTTTTACAAGCTGCTTCCCAGCTCTTTCTCATGAAGACAACAGAAACTCTGGGGAATTTGTAGCAGTTCCCTCCACTTCTGCTCTCTTTTGGTTCTGCCTTTTCTAACTGGCACTGCCAATTTTCAACTATTCATGTGGTGAACTTCAAAAAAAACCCCAAACAAGAAGAAAATTAAAAGGATGTAATTATTAGTCTCACTAGCTTTGGATATGCACTCAGTTCAGATGTTAGACAATAAAGAGAAGTCATGACATAAATCCAAAGGACATGGGAATTGTCTGTCCTAATTAAATCCCATCACCTGAGAGTGTGTTCATTGTTTTGTAATATTAAACCCATGTGCTTTTAATGATCTTTGCTTTGTGTTCAGATGAAGAGAATACATTTTCCTTTTATCTGCCTCAGATTTTTCTGCTTTACATTCAGAATCTTATTGAGTTAATCTTTTCACATACATTAAGAAGCACAAGGCCTTAATTATGTTGTTTTTCATAAGAGCAGTTAGTATACAACAGAAACAATGAAAACTCATGGAGTCTAACACATGCCTAGTTGATATGAATAACTCAGACAACGTGCAACTCTAAGACCAATATATAAATTTTTTTCATACAATATTGAGAACAGATGAAGATATTTGTTCACCAAGACATAGCAAGCTCTAAAATATTATTCATGCCCCTTTCTAAGGGATACTGCAGTCAAATTTAAATGGCATGTCTGACAACACTGTACACTCTCAAATGAGAGAAGTGCTAGAGAGAAAGAACAATTCAGTCCTGAGACAATACTCCTGGGTGTCTGTGTACCACATCCCACTCCTTGGAGGTTTTCATATTATCCTCAGAAAATCCTGACTAGTCCCTGTGGGAGAAACACATTTTTCAGGGAGAAAGGACAGTGTAATTCTTGAATTTCCATTATTAAGACTCCACAATTTATTTATTTTTTCTATCCCAAAGGGAGCTAGAAGAAGTAGGGTGTGAAATTAAACATGAGGCAAAGTGGTAAAAAAATGGAAATCTGAGTCCTCTGTCCTAACCCATGTGAAGCTCCAGCCTGATTTTTGTTTGGTTTTTTTTCTTTTAAAGAAAAAAAATGTGCTGCAGCACTTGGAAACAAGCATACATTTGCCTGTCTCCTAGTTGTGAAAGATAGGAGTGGGGAATGCATATAAATAAATAATATTATTCTCTTAATTACTTGCTTTTACAGCATTTTGCTAGCATACATTTGACTTCTGACTATAAGGTTTCCATTGAAATTGGTGAAAGGTTTCTGGTTACTTCAAATCCAAAACTGATAATGTCACAATTACAGTTTCACAGTAATTTCATTTGATTGTGATAACTGAAATAAGTTCTCCCCCTTTCTTTGTTTTTAATTCCTAAATGATGAGTCAGATATGTTTACGTAACTCCAGGCAAATACAAGAATTTAGATGAAAGACCCAGCCCCAAACTCACTTTTTCCTGTTTAAAATTGCTCAGCCTCAGTAAACTAAATGTAGAGTGGAGCTTTTATGACCATTTTAGGCAGGAAATTTTTGCAATAACAAAATTTTATTCCAACCACATGAAGCAATTTATCTAGTGTGAAACTAAATGCAATTATCTACTGTGCCTGTGAAACACTTGAACATGAAACAATTACTTTTGTACATAATAATTTAATTTCAAATTAAAAAAACAAAACTATATTTTCCTGGTTGAAATCCTCCATTTTTTTTCATAATACTCATATCTTGAATCAATTTTCCTTAGCCCAAAAATGTAAAAGTTAACTTTAAATTAGATATATCCTTAAAAGTTTTTTTCTCAAACAAGTTACATTTTTTACCCCTACTTGTTCATTTCATTGGGCTTTTACATAGAAAGACAGAAACAGACTTCTAATTTTCAGCTTTAATTTATTAATGGTCAGTTTTCTCTTATTTATTCCTGTGCCAGCATTGTTTTTCCCTGTCTCCTATTGAGCTGTTCATATTTCATGAGGAGTCATGTCTCTTCTTAGCCTTTATTACATTAAATAAGTCAACTTTTTTTTTTTTTTTTTTTCATATGATAGGTTTGGTCTTTCTTTATCCTAAACTACAAATTCTTTCATTATACATATTATAAAAATATTTTCTGTGAAACCTGAGGATTTATAGTTTTTCAAGCTATGGTGCACTAGGAAGGGCATCATTGTGGAGGAACATTATTTGTGCTCAAACATTCTGTCTAAACAGTAGTAAAAAATTCACTAGAACAATTAACTTTCTCCACACTCTTCAGATTGTTTTAGAAAACTACAAACCCTTCTGTAAATAATCCAAAGGTTTCTATACCCAGTTTGACTGACCAAAGCATGTTTCTCTCTCTTGAGTGAGATCCCAAGTGATCTTTTGCCTGATGTTAGCTATATGAAGATATTGTTGCTTCTGCTGAGGATTTCCATTTACAAATAGAAACAAACTATGCTTTAGAAAAGCTTACTTAAAAATAATTTTGGTTTTGTTTCTCTAACAGGCATAAAAATATTTTGACCTTGACCAGAATAATTAAATATATAAAGGTTTACTTGATATACAGTGCATATAATGAAGTATTGATGTCAGGAATGTTTACAAGTTTGTGTTGGAGTTTTACAGCTTACAGATAAAAATAAGGCATTTAACAAAATGAGTTGTTCTGAGAGGTCTTTGACATCTGTCCTTTCTCTTGCAGCCATACTAGAGTAAAAGCACGTGTTCTCATCCTCTGGAGACCTTAATAAAGCCTACAGGAGCTGCTAAAAGTGTGTCTTTATCAGAAAATTTATTTGACAAGTAGTAATAAGAATAGTTTGTTATATTTTGTTATTTTATTATGCAAACATACTCTACGTGTAAGAAATATATTACCTTTCACAATTTTAATACGGCTGTTTAAAAGGAGAAATCAAATTTAGGAGCTAGTATTTAATGGTCCTGTTTTTATCAGTGCATTTTATCTAATAGTTTACTGTAATTTATATGACATTATGTGTCAGGAATTGGCATGGTATTTTAAAGCAAGACTTCTCATTTGGCATAGGTTGCACTGAGCACTGGAGTTTAATGTCAAGAAAGATGCAATAAAACAGAGAAAACTAAAAAGAGCCTTTCCCCTTTCTAATAAATCCAGTCAAAGAGTTCTGGTTTTGTTCCAGTGACATCAGAGCACTGGACTGGTACCAAGTCATTCTGGAAAACGCCTTCGAGAAACCTCTCTCTGCAGACATGAGATGTACGAATACAACTTATAAGAATACATTTTGGTAAAACAAATCAAATAAATAAACAATTAAACATTTTCCCACAAACTAGAATCAGAACAGCTTAGGCCGTTGTTTGATTTATGAGCATGGATTGAAATTTTCTACAAAACAAGCCATTGTGTCTACTTTTACAAGCTAACGAGCAGCGTGAGACTGATTGTTTCTTATGGGATATAAAAAAACCCTCATTTATAATACTTTGTTTATTGCACGTCACATTTCATTCCATATGTGCTTATTCTGTATCATATCAAGTTGACTTCTAATTGCAACACAAAACAGAGCAAGACAATAGGCTAATATCTACCAGCTTCTCCCTTTGCTTATGTGCTTTCCCACTAGATGTGTTTAGTTTCATCTATGATGGGAGGACGTATTTGGGTGCATTTCTTAAGCAACTTTGCCTCTACTCAGCTTCTGAAGCATAAGGACTGGGGCAGGTACCACCACCCCTAGTGCTCATGACCACTCTCTGCTGGAGGTTATCAGCTCCTCATTTTCACATGCAGCTTGCTTCCTAATCCATCTGAAACAACTGAGCTGTGTTAACAAAGATCCGTGGCTTAAACTAATTTGTTTGATTTTCCTGAAATACTTATTAGGGCTTTCAAAAACGTGGTGCAGCTAAAAATGGTGAGTTCACAGGGGGAAATGGGGAAATTCCATTCAGATTTGATTTTTCTAGTAATAACCAGTTTTATTTTTGGAGGTTCATCAGTCCACAGGAGATTTGAAGCTGTTAAAAATGGGATGATGCTAAGAAAGATGTCTTGATACTGATCACATTGGAAGAGTTCCCCCAAATGACTGTCACTATTAGAGTACAAGTATTAAGCATAATGACAACTGTATTTCTAGTGGTACATTATTATGATTTTGAAGGATAATTATCCCATATTAAATGTGGTTCATCAATACAAGCACCATGAAGATCAGAAATGCTCTTTCCTGATCTTGCAAAATATAGGGTCTGGGTTCTACTGTGTTGTTTCTTTCAAAATGAAATAGATTTGGAAAAAAAAGTATTTTCACTTTTTTTTTGATCTTTGGCATAACCATAATATATGTTGTATCAATGTTTGGGCAATTATAATTAAATTAGCATTTTAAAAATGGTAATTCCTTCATAACCTAAGCCAATTCCAGAATGTTTACTATTTTTCCTAGCCTAAAAAGTTCACTGAATTCTTCCCATTCCAACTTCTTCCAAACAGGAACAGAATTAACCAAAAATGTCTAAAAGAACTGAGAACCTCAAGCTGTGAGTAGCTGAACAAAGAATTCTTCAAACAGGATAAGTGAGCTTAAATGTCATCGAACCATATGGTGAAAGAGTTTTCATGATGTGCCTGATTCCAAATCCATTAAGGGAAGTTATTCCACTGACTTCATTGGATTAGAATCAGAACCTATAAAAGGTGCTTAAAAAATGTTTTTAAAATCAATGCCAACTAACTTGGGGCTCCTTTCCAAATGAATGTGATTTGGTTTGTCCACAAAAATGAATTTATACTCAATTGGATGCCTGCTTTCACATATTCAAATATTCCTATGAACATCCTGAGTCAGACCTTCAGCTGTCATATATCAGTATAATTCCATTATATGTCAGTGACAATTTGCATCTGGACCATACTTTTGGAACCCATGTTCTAAATCTTTGGAGATTTTCTCATCATGCCTCACTGCATTTTTCTTCTTTGGTTTTTCAAATATTGGTTGAAGCAAAACACAGTAACAAGAAAAAACCTTTAAATGAACTCCTTTCTATATGTGAAGAAAGACAGCAGAAATTTCTTGAAAGGCACTGTATATGGGAAAAAAAAATCAGGAGAAATCTGGATATCAAATTTTCTTCAGTAAAATTGCCCTGTGCAAGGGAAACTGTCAACAACCTTGAGGTAGCAACCTTTTTTTTCCATGTATACCTAGACAAAAATATCAGCCACTACCTTTTGATCTGTTTCACCATGACAAATCTCTGACAGATCAGAGGCAGTCAGCAGTCTGTGAACCTCACAGGAACATCAGATTGTGGCAAGGAGAGATAAAGTCTTTGCATTGTAGAGCACAGCTTTGCTTGTCTCAAGAAGGTGGGTGACCATTTGTTTCAGTTTCTTTTTTAATTTAATACACCATTAAACAAAAGATTGACATACTATAAAAAACAATAAACACTCATTTTCTCTTTTCCAATTTAAAAATATGTCTAGACAAGAAACCAACCTCATAACTTTTAGAAGCCAGTCCTTAACTTGTTTTAAGCAGTAGTCTCATAAATACACATCTGCTTCACTCTTTACAAGTCAGGAAGCAAAAGAATAGTAAAGAGATTATGAATTTGAAAACAAAAATTCCTGCTTTCTTAGGTATTTAAATTTCAAGTGTTAAAATTGGCTCAAATGAAAAGCATGTTGCTTTTTTTTTTTTTGTATAAAAATAGAGGGTTGGAAATAGAACAGTGATAGGATTTGTCACATCTGCTGGTGTCACCACTTTGGATGAAGTTTGGCAAAAATCCCTGTGTATTCAATAAGTACCATGTTTAGAATTAATTCAACAGGTAGATTCAAGTCTTAAACAAAAACAAACTTCTTCAGGTATTCATGATAAAGTGCCTTCAGCATTGGAAGTTGGAAATGTATTTGCTGAAAAATCAGTTAGATACAGGTTTAGAAAACTTGGGACAAAATTGTACATTTTTGACCATCACTCAGAAAGGTGCTTGATTTCTTTTGATACATGTGTATAAATATAATTTCTCTCCTACTGGCTTAATATGAAGTATGTTAAATATATTATTTTTTGATTTAATTATTTACAGAGCCCTAGTTTTCTATCACAACCAATTATGACAGCAATCTAATTTACTCGTATTTTAGGCTGCTAAAAATGTAATTATGCCAGTGATAAGAGTTTTCATTAAAACAATTTGCTTAAACAACATGGAGAAGTTGTAAGAGTAAGGACTTATTTGCAATCCTATGAATTATTTGCAGAAATGAGACAGAAAATAACTTTAAACTATGTTTACTAAATTTTATTATTATTATTATTATTATATTGTATTTCAATTT
>JAOEGS010012286.1:0-16848 GCA_025447755.1 Corythornis vintsioides | reverse complement strand
TGCTACGGCGCCCACCGAGATCCTCCCCCTATCCCACCCTCCTTCCCTCCCCGACGCCCCCCCCCCCTCCCCCGGCCCGCCCCTCCCAGGCCCCCCTCCCCACACCCAGCCTGGTTCTGCCATGACCCCCTCCCCTGTAACCCCCTCCCCACACCCATCCTGGCTCTGCCTTGCTCTTCCCTCCAGGAGAAGCGGAAGCGTCAGACGGAGATAGAGAACAAAAGGCGGCAGCTGGAGGATGACAGGAGGCAGCTGCAGCACCTCAAGGTGAGGATCCCCTGGAACCCCATGGACTGCCTCTGTGTCAGTGTGATGCTGGGGACCCCCTGGCTGTGGGATAGCAGGACCATGACTCCCCCACACTTCTGCTCCCCAGTCTAAGGCTCTGCGTGAGAAATGGCTTCTGGAAGGGGCCCCAGCCTCAGCCTCCGAGGAGGATGAGGCCATGAAGAAGCAGATGCAGGAGGATGAGGTGAAGACCAAGGAGCTGGAGGAAACCATCCAGAGGTAACGGGGATGGTGTGGGGCTGGGGTGCGCTCAGAGGATGAAGCCCTTCTCTGAGGATGGAATCCCCAGATAAGCTCTGCCTGCAGCTGCAGGAGCCACAGGATCAGTGGGAGCCATGGGGCTGTGATCTCTGGGGTCTTCTCTGCCTAGTACCCCTGATGTCAGGGAAACAAGGGTGCTGGTTCCTCATGGATGTGGCTTAGTCCCTGGGGATGCACAGGGTGGGAGGGAGGGAGGGGTGGAGACACCTCAGCTCCTGCCCAGCCCCCCTTATGCCTGGGATGCCAGAGGGTGAAGGGGGAGGGGAGCAGCCCCATCACGGGGTTGGGGGGTTGTCGCAGCACAGGGTTGGGGGGAGGTGTCCCGGCAGCCCTGCAGGAATGCAAGCAGTCATGGCTCAGCCGTTAATTACCGAGCAGCAGTGCAGAGAGGGGTCAGGCACGAAGGGGCCTTTGTGTGGATCTAATGGTGTGGTGCATTCCTGCGCTGGAGCCTTGTGGCGGGGATAGGGGCTAAGGGGGGGACTCTGGCAGGGTCAGGGACTGCCACTGTTCTGACAGAGGAGCCCTAATTTATACAGACATGAATCTGTGGGGTCCCCCAAGGACCATGGGGAGGCCCTGCTGCCAGCACAGCTCTTGGCCAGGCTCAGGGCTGGGGACAGGTTGTCTCGTGGGAAGCTCAAACAGGCTTTCGGTGACGTGTGTGGGACTGGGACTGGGCTGGATCACCCTTGTCCCAGGCCACCAAGCAAAGGCACCGGCAAGGGCAAGTTCCCTTGTCACCACATGGGGACAGCAAAAGCTGGGGGGCGGGTTCACTTGCTACCTTGATGCTTGCAAAGGAGATTTCTTCCATTCACTTGGGCTGACCTCTGGTTGCTCAGTGTCCGTGGAGCCATAACCATCATCCTTAGCATTGCTCACTAATGAGCACCCTGGCTGGGTGAGGACAGCACCCATTGGATTGTGCCTCTGGGATTTTCAAGCAAAATCAGTTTTCCTCTGCAAAGAGATGACGATGACTGTGGCCAATGCCTGTCCCTGTGTCCTTGGAGCCCAGGGGCTGGTTTGTGCCTCCCCTTGCCTTGCACCATGTTGGTGGCTCACATTCACAGCTGCAGGCTGCCTGCACTTCAGCTCCCCACAGTCCCTCAGACCACTCTCTCCACAGGCTGGAGAAGGAGCTGGAAACACTGGAGAATGGCAGCTCAGCAGCTTCCACCAAGGAGAACCTGGTGGAGGCAGCAGCACCAGCCAAGGAAGAGAAGAACGAGCCCATCCCCAACACGCAGAAGGTGGGCACGATACTGTGGTGGCAGCAGGGCCAGGTTGGGGTCCCTTGCCATGGTGGGGATGGGTAAGTGGGTGGTGGGTGTGTGGGCAGCAGGTGCTCAGCATCTCCTAACCTCTCCCTTATGTTTTGCAGAGTCCCCTGAGCACAGTCAAGGGTAGGTGATCCCCACCTCAGCCATGGTTCCTGCTCCTGGGGGGGGCAGCACCTGGTGTGAGATGGGTGGGGGGAGCTGGGACAACCCCATCCCCACATTCCCATCCCCTCTTGGGCAGAAGTGCCCTGTGGCAGGGGAGCCTGTCCCAGGTGCCAGCTGCGGAGGCATGGGTCACACATGTAGGCAATGGGGCGGTCGTTTGGCTTAGGAGGTCGCTTCTCCTCTCCATCCCCAGCCGAGAAGAAGGTCTCCAGCAGCCCCATGAAGGCAGTGGAAGGAACCGACATGATGAAGGCAGGTAGGTGGCCACCTTCCCAGGAGCAGGGCTACTCCTGGGCGCTTCTCTGCTGCCCTTGGCTCGCTGCCCTCCCCACAGCCCCACCACTGCCGCTTGCTGCCACTCGATGCCTTTCCAAGCCTAAGGCAGAGAACATCGGGTAGCTGCAATTTGTTTTCACTTCCACTGTGCGGCTGGTTCGAGGTTTAGGGTGTTCCCCACCCCACCTCACGCCCCCACTCTGTGTCTCTGCACTGGTTTCGTCCTGTGCCTCCTGCTCTGTCTGCAGCTTCACAGAGCACAGGAGAGGGAGCGGAGTGGACTGACCCAGTGTCCGCAGTTCCAGGGAGCTTGCAGAGGATGAGCTGCCCGCACTGGGGAAGTCTGCGGGTGGCTCCACTGCTGAAAGGTTTGCTCTGGTTTGGGGGATGACTCAGACTGGGCTGCAGCACCAGCATTGGGCAGAGCATGGCTTGGGGTCCTCGGAGCTAAAGCACCACCGGACCAAGGTGACCCTGGTGCCAGCACTATCTGGATGATGGAGATGCTGAGGATTACCCATCCCACTGGCTGCCCCAGCACCAGCATACTCGCTGGGGGATGATACATCTCACAAGCATGATCCTGGGCCCCAGCCTGGACCCCTGACACTGCTCGCCAGCCAGCCAGCCAGACATGGTACTGCTTGCCCAGGGCCTGGCCAGGTCCCAGCCCAGGGGATGCCAAAGTCAAGAGGGTAAGTTGCTGCCAGCAGCTCCAGGATGGCAACAGCCCCACGGGTCCCAGTAGGAGGGCTATGTCCACACCTGCATCTGCCATTCACCACTTACTGCTGCTGCCTGCTTCATCGCTAACGCCGCTCAGCACCGCACCGCTCAGCACCGCACTGCTGCTGGCCGCTGACAGGGGCTGGGGAGGGCCAGGGCCACTGTAACACACACTGTCCTCTTTGTGTCCCAGCCATGTACTCGGTGGAAATCACGGTGGAAAAGGACAGAGTGACTGGGGAAACCAAGGTCCTGTCCAGCACCACCATGCTCCCCCAGAACTACTGTCTGCAGGGGGTCAAAGTATACGAGGATGAGCTCAAAGGTACGGTACGGCCCAGTCCGCACCGCTTGCCAGCGGCAGGAGTGAGGGGCAGGGGACGTGGGAGCAGCCACCTGAGTGTCCCGGCGAGCACTGGAGCTCAGAAGGGCTGGGGTCACTCCTGGCCGGCCTCGCCAGCTCCGTGGGGGAGATTGATCCAGGCAGCCCCTCATCAGTCCCAGTCCTTCACCCCAGTCAGCCTGATGTGGGAATCCATCCTTGTGACGTGGTGTAGACAGTCCCGCTGGACCAGCTCTGGTTTGCACATCACCGATGGAGAGTGAAGAGGATCTGCTTGGTCCAAGACTTGTACCTCATCCCTTAGGCGGGGAACATGGCACCAGCACCATCTCCTTCTGGTATGCCCAGTCTGGCAGAGGGGAGCACGGCCCCTAGACACTGAGGAGGCACAGCAGCAGGGACCAGTTCCTACTGGGAACCTCTGAGAACATGCTTTGAAGGGCCTGGTGACAAAGGAGGGATAGCTCCATGAGAAACAGAGCCAGGGCATGTTACTGGGGACTGTGGTAGGCAAGAGGACCGACCAATTCTCCAGGCAAACCACACTGCATCAGCAACTGTCGTCATTCAGCACCCTCCCTTATGGCCGTGGCTGTGCCAGGCCACACTGACCATCACCTCCACCACAGCACTGATGTGCCAAGCTGACCCTGCCAGTGCTGGCTGTGGTCCATTGCCCATTGACCAGCTTCTGAGGCCATCAAGCTGATCATCGCACAGCACCCCAGGCCAAGTGGAAAATGCACTGAGCCGAAGCCCACTCTGCCTGTGACACGTGTTAGCTGCTGCCAGTGCCACGAGCTGCCACCACCAGCCCAAGAGCCCTGTACCCAGGAGTGCCACCAAATGCCATGGGCAGTGGGATGTGGCAGCACACAGTGGCACAGTACCCACTGGGGTCTTACAGGTGGCAGTAGGATCTGCCGCAGAGCATCATGCCAGAGACAGCTGCCAGCCCACCATAGCCGGTGTGGCCAGCTTGGCAAGCTGTTGGTGACCTGGCAAATCGCTGCAGTTCCCTCCAGACCTGAGGCCTCAGAGGTGCCAAGGGCTAGAAATGACTCCTCACGTTGTGCTTTTGTTTCAGCTTCCCTGTCTGCTGCTGGCCAGGTCCAGGTGATGCTGAGGGGGTCTGGCAGCAGCTTCAGCCAAGGGGGGGATGGGGTCAGGGTGCTGCTAGGGGGTCCCAGCCTCGATGCCAGGGCCTTTGGGGAAGGGAAGGTACTGCTTACGAGGCCGCGTGGGAGTCAGGTCCGAGCAGGTCACACCAGCAGGAGCTTTTCTAACTTGGGTCCCCAGCCCGAACTTCCCTCACACTCCCTCCTCTTGTCCCCACAGTGGTGCACGCAGTGAGCACCGAGGATGGGGCCCTGCAGAATGGGGCCCACCCCCTCAGCTCCTCCGAGGTCGACGAGCTCCTGCACAAGGCAGACGAGGCCACCCTGAGCGAAGCCACCGGGCATGAGGTTCCAGCCAAGGTGGGCAAGGAGACCAGCAGCGCCCCAGGCAGCCAGAAGCCAACACCACGGAGGGAGATCACGGGGCTGCAGGCCAAGCCACGAGAGAGCGCCACGGGCAAGGGGATGGAGCCAAGCCAGGAGCAGCCAGTCACCATGATCTTCATGGGCTACCAGAACGTGGAGGATGAGAACGAGACCAAGAAGGTGCTGGGGCTGGAGGGCACCATCAAAGCCGAGCTAGTGGTGATCGAGGACACCGAGGGCAAGCCGGACCCAGCTCACAAGGACCACGGTCCGCCCAACGGCACCGCGCTGGAGCCAGCAGCTGCTCAGCCAACGGGGGAGGAGGGTCCGTGCGGGCAGAAACCGGGTGCCAACGCCACGGACGCGAAGGAGCCCGAGCACGAGATGGACGTGAAGAAGCAGCGCTGCAAGTGCTGCACAGTGATGTGAGCCCAGCTGGCCCCTTCGCCTCCACCGGAGCTGGCTGCCCCCGCCAAGCCCCCTGTCCCCAGCCCCCGCTAGCCAGGCCCACCGCCCCGACACACCGGGCTCCCCCCACACTGGACACGGACCCTCTTTCTGCAGAACTGGGGAGATCCAGCATGGCACCTGTGAAGTCACAGCAGGCACCAGCCCACGGCCCCACATCTATTCCCCACCGGCGCTGCCTGGTATATTTATTAGAGGCACCTACCCACCTCACCCCACAGAGCACCCATCCCCTCACCCTGCGCCAGAGCCCTCCCACAGCCAACACCAGAGCCTTTTCTTCCTGTCACTGGCAGCTTCCCCCAGATGGAGCCAGCTGGGCTGGGGAGCAGAGGATGCCGTTGCATCTGTAGATGACTCCCTGGGAGCAGGTGGCCAACAGGACCCCCAATTGGCCAAGCTGTGGCGGGTACAGAGCCAGCCCCATGTGAGCCTCTCTCTCCACACCTCCATCATCCACTTCTCCTGTGGGGAAAGGCCCTAGGCTGCTTTCCCCCAGCTCTGGCTGCCCATGGATGTCCCTGCTCCACCCTCATCTCTATGCCCCAGACTTCCCAAGCTCCAGGTGGAGCATCCAGGCCAAGGAAGCACAGTGAGGGTGGCATCCCCTCCACGATGCTCAGCCATGTAAAGATGCTCCCAGGGACCCTGTGAGGTCATCCCCAGCCTGACATCAGGGCTGGTGGCAGGAGACCCTGTGTTAGTCCCCTGGACTTGGCTCCCAGTGCTCTTCACCCCAGTGCTTGTGGTGATGGCCACCACTGTCCCAGTGCTAGTGCCAGAGGATCCCACAGGGCTGTTCCTCCGTGTTGGCTTCCACACCAGCATCTTGGGACTCTACCAGCTGAGGGGGCTGAGTGGGACTGTGGCTGGTGCCCATGTCCTTCTGGGGTAATGTGGATAGCAGTGTCAGCAAGGGAGGGGAGCTGGGAGGGGGCAGCCAACCCCATGGGGTGGAAGCTCCAGATCCTCCTTGCAGCAGCAGGAGGGTGACCCAGCAACTGTCCCCCCTCCTGCCTGCTGGCAGCAGCTTTGCAGAGCTGCTTTCTGGGGCCCTGGGTTGTAGTAGCAGGTTGCCCATTTTGCCCCAGGCACCAGGACTGGGAGCTTCTGGGGTCCAGTGTCCTACAGAGGGCATCCCCAGGATGATGTCACTGTGCCAGGACTGAGCAGCCTTCCCACCCTGTGCCCCAGCCCTTCAGCGGGGATTTCACCAGCATTTTGTCCCCACTGAGACCCGCTGAGGGCAGGTGGGGAGGGCAGGGCCCGCATGGTAGCACCCATGGATGCTGAGACCAGCTCTAACCCTGGGTGCTTCTGCTGCAGCAGCTGATGTGGCTCCTGCTGAACCCACCTCATGGGGATGGGAGCACAGAGGCTACCAACACGAGGGGTCCCCTCTCCCCTGTCCCAGGGTTGCTTTCAGTGCCTGGTGCCCCACATCAGCTGCCCCTGAGCCAGCTGCAGCCAGGCTGCTGGTGCCTGGTGCCTGCACCCCAGGGTCATAGGGGCTTTGGGCATGGTGCAGCTGTCTGGGACCATGGCCCAGCTGCCAGCATGGGGGTATTCGTCCAGTGTGGTGGGCCCAGGTTGCCAAATACAAATGGACAAGTCCCCAGGGATTCCCCAAGCCCCTAGTGAAGCATAGGCAGAGTGGCCCTCATCCTGCCCAGCCTGCTGGGATGTGGGTGGTAGAGCAACCAGGGATGAGGCTCAGCAACCCCCAAGGCCTTCCCTCACCCCCACCCTCTCATGTGCACAGTGACCCCCCCATCCCATGACATTCCAGTTGTCCCCCAGTTCCCACCCAGGCTGTAGTTTTTCCCCACAGTGGAGTCATGGTAGCTATCAGGGGCCAAGGGCTGTCAGGGGCTTTGTAGTGCTGCCAAGCACCCCTTGGGACCCCAGCTGGGCCCCAAATGCCTCTAGGAGAGGCAGAGCTGAGGAAGGGAGAGGAGGTCCAGGGCTGGCACTCCTGGGGGGGGGAGGGAGAGACTCTCCCAAGGGCATCATTGGAGCTCCAACTCTGGGCACCATGGTTAGATGCCACAGGGTGCCTGCCCCATCAATCTGCAGAAGCTGGGTTAGGGTTTGTTTTGTCACCTCCTGCCACTCCCTTGCTGGGGGCCAGCACCACTCACCCCATCCCACCCTGTGTCCTGCACCCCAAACTCCCACCCTCAGCACCCACTGCCCCTTGGGTGGCTTTGGACCCAGCGCTGGCCCCCGGCCCCCGTGGTGGCAGGGAGCAGGATCAGGCCCTGCAGGGCCGGGGCTGGCAGGGACTGAGCACCCCAGTGCCCCCCCAGCCCCGTCTTGGGCAGCCACACCTCCCCTCTCCTGGCCCTGCTGAAGTGCACTTCCCGCGCTCCTGAGCTTTCCACTTGTACTGAAGCCGTTTGAAGTTTTTCCCCCTCCCCGGCCCTCCCCCATCTTTGTAAAACACCCAAACTGAGCAAATAAACCGTGTGACCAACGAGCCTCTGCACGGGCCCCATGGCCAGGCCAGCACTCAGCACCCCTGTGGTGGGGAAGGGGCCAGGATGGGGATGAGGATGGGGATGCTGGAGATGGAGATGATGAAGCTGGGCATGAGGGTGGTGGGGTTGAGGGCATTGGGAATGATGGGGATGATGGAGATAGGGATGAGGATGCTGGGGATTCTGGAGATGAAGATGGGAATCCTGGGGATGAGGATGCTGGGGATGAAGATGATGGGAATGATAATACTGGAAATGGGAATGCTGGGGATGAAGATGATGAGGATCCTGAAGATGAAGATGCTTGGGATGGGCCCCACTGACAGTTCACTGCCTGGACTGTGGCTCCTCTCATCCTCTGCTCAGTAGCTTTCCTGTGTTGCCCTGGCTGCCCAGTGCTCGGGCCCCTTGGTAGTCCCTTTCCTGCTTGTCCCAGCAGGCAGCACTGGGCCCAGGGTCTCCCCAGAGCCCATCACCATGTGGCTGTGGGTCTCTAGCTACCACCAGCCTGGTGCAGGTCCTGCTTCTGTCCAAGGGCCAGGACCCCAGGGCTTGTTCCTGGGGTGGTGGAGTGATGGCTGGGTCACAGCTGTGCCCGGTGCCAGCCCAGGGAGCCAAGCACACACCCTGCCATGGGTGTGGTGAGCTCCTGGCTCCCTGGCCATCGCCTGTGGACTTTGTCTCACCCCCATGGTACAACGAGCCCCGCTCTGCCGCCCGGAAGCGCAGAACCGCTTTGCAGCCGCACCTGTGCCACCAGCCACAGGACAGCCGGTGCCGGAGCCAGTAGCACAGACAGCAGGGCCGGGGCCACTAAGGGGCCAGGCACGGGGTAAGTGGGACTTCCCGGGAACCCTACAGCGAGTCTGCCACCAGTGCTGCGTGTGGGCAGCTGAGCTGCCATGGTGGGGCAGGGAGGAAGAGGACGGAGACCTTCAATCGCAGGCGCAGAAAAGGGTTGAGCATCCTGGCCTGGCATCGCCCGCTCAACTGCAGAGCCATGTTCAGGGAAGGAGGGTGGCTCTGGATGTGGGCGATGATGCCCACTCTGCCAGGGTCCAGCAGCCACGGCCACAGGCACTGACAGCATCACGGCTTTCACGCCATGGTCCTGCCCTTGGCCTTGCAGGTACAGGATGCCCAAGGATTCTCGACCAGGTACTAGGGCTTGTCCTTCTGTCAGGGGGCTGCCATCATCACCAGCAAAAGGTAGCACCAGGCAGGTACCACAGCTGCTGGGGTGGCAGGGCTGGAAGCACCAAGGCTGGTACAGCAGCAAGGGCACCTGCCACAGCCCTGCCTGTGCAAACACAGAGTCATTGGGCAGACAGTTGGGAGAGGCCCTGCCGTGTGAATAGGAGAGCACAGGCTCCTGGCACAGCTGCTGCCACCATGTTCACACCAGTCCCCAGCAGGCACAACCATGTGTCCTAGGTCAGGAGGGCCTATCCTGGGCTGCCACAGGCCACCACTGCCTGGCACATTGGTACCCCGGTGTATTGGCACGTCAGTGCATTGGCACATGGCACGCTGGTGTGTGCCGTGGGCTGGAGGCCAAAGGCACCGGCGTCAGCTGCAGCGGCAGTGAGGGTGGCACAGGAACACGTCACTGAACCGTGCGGTTCTCAGAATTCCCCACAGGCTTATCAGGGATCTGCAGCCTCTCCAGCCCTGTGGCCCCCACACCCCACCACTGTCACCCGCCCCAGCCACTCCCTGGAAGACACAGCTCTGTTGGGTGCCCTGCGCGGCCTCCCCCCAGGTGTGGGGACCCCCACCCTGCCAGCTCCCCCTGGACAGTAAGTGCGGTGCGTTCGGGGCTGGGGTGAGGGTAGCACTGGAGCTCTCAAGGTGGCCATTGCCCCCCTTGTCCTTAGGGGAGAGGACCCTGTGCAGGGTGCTGCTGTGGCAGGGTGGTGCGTGTGCCCTTCGGCTCTATCTGCAGCAGGCGGGTGAAGGGGCCCCCAGCATCACCATGGCAGCACCTCGTGCATGTCAACAGGTCTGGGTGCACACAAGGCCATTTGCCCGGGGGGTGGGCACGATGCAGATCTGCAGCCCACTGCAGGACCCACAGGGTGGAGGGGACCCTGGAAAACTCCCCAGATGTTGCGGTGGGGGTGCCAAGCACAGGTTGGTGGGTGCTGCACTGCTATCTGCTTTGCCCAGTGTTTCCCTGCGGTGCTTGGCTGCCCTTGGGGTAGCCTGGCACAGGGGGCACTGGTCCAGGACCTTCACACCCCAATGGTCCAGAGCTGAGCAGAGGCAGTGGGCTGGTTTTGGGAGGTGCCACTTGGTTTGGTGCTGGCCAGGAGCCCAAATAACAGTCCTGTGTGTTTCCTTCTCCTGCACTGGCCACCAGCACTCCCCGGTTCAGGGTCCCCTCCCTGCACAGACTTCTGTCCCCTCCAGACACAACCAGAGGTGTGGGCATTATCTTTTTCACCACCCAGATCATCGGGGCTATAAAAGACGAATAGTGAATTACAGGAAGGAACCCAAGGGCCTTATGGGGATTCACTGGGCACAGCACATCGGGAAGGGAAATTTCAGCAGCCCCCAGCCCCATCCCTGCTGCCACCAGTGAGGTGGAACCCCCTGGGAAGGACAGCAACCTGGTGATGGATCATCATCCTGGGCTGGCCCAGCAGCCCCAGCTGGCCCTGATGGGACCAGGTGCTCCTGCCCCAGGAAAGGCTTAAATAGCTCCTCAGGGGGTGACCTAGCCCCTATTGCCTCCTGGGAGGACAGGCTGGGAGGTTAGTGGAGGGGGCTCTGGCCCCCTGTGTTGATGCAGGGTGGGACGTGCTTCCAATGCCACGTCATGCTGCCCTGGGAATGAGTTGGGCTGCTCAGGACACCTGAGTTGTACTTTCCCCAGTACCTTGTGAAGTCACACCTCAAATCCTGGTGTTAGTTTTGGGCTCCTCACTTCCAGAAAGACATTGAGGGGCTGGAGATTGGCCAGAGAAGGGTAACAGCAGGGGAAGGTTCTGGAGCGGGAGTGTGGTGAGGAGCAGCTGAGGGACCTGGGCTTGTTGAGCCTGGAGAGAAGGAGGCTCAGGAGAGACCTTCTGGCTCTGACACCTCCTGACAGGAGGCTGGAGCCAGGGGGGGTCAGGCTCTGCTCCCAAGGAACAAGTGACAGGACAAGAGGAACCGGCCTCAAGTTGCCCCAGGGGAGGTTGAGGTTGGAGCTGAGGAACGATTTATTCCCCACAAGTGTTGTCCAGGCCTGTACCAGGCTGCCCATGGCAGGGGTGGAGTCCCCATGACCCCTGGAGGGGTTTCCAAGCCCCCTGTGCAGCTGTGGTGCTGAGGGACATGGGTCAGTAGTGCTCTGAAAGTGCAGGGGCAATGGTTGGACGTGATGAGCTCCACGGTCTCTGCCAACCCAAATGATTCTATAACTCCCTGTCTCTACACAGCAGCACCCAGCTCTGGGTTGCACCTGGCGCTGCCATAAACTCTTCATGTGCTGCTGGGAGTCTGTGGGCACCTGGGGACCAGTGCCCAGCACTGACACCCTCGCTCAGGCTGTTGAGAGACCAGCTGTGAGCAGTGACAGTAGCGGGGTTGTGGCTACGCCTCTGCAAACAGAGGGAGATGACATGATGTGCTACTTGCCCGGGGGTGTGGCTGGAGGGGGTATGTGTGTGTTTCACTGGCACTGGAGCTGGGGATAGTGCTGGTGACATAGTGAGAGCTGCTGCCTTGCGGGGACCCACCCTTGTCACCCCTCCCTGCCCTGGCACCCACTGTCCCAGCCAGCACAGGAGGATCTACACCAAGGTTGGGGCAGTTTCCTCCTGCTTTGCATGATAGGGGGGTTAAAGTCTCCTCCATTTTATGAGCCATGTACCCTTTTTTATGGTTCCTGCTGTTTCAAGAGTTTTCAACAGCTTGGCTCTTGGGACCCTCCTTCCCACAGATGTGTTGGGAGAAATTCCAGGCAGAGGCTCAGGACATGGCCAGTCTGGGGGACATTGGTGGGAGGGGGACATGAGCTTTGGGGCAGCTCCTGATGGGAATGGTGCTTCCTGCTCTGGCTGCTTCTGTCCCAGACCTGGTGTTTCTGGGTAAGCAAAGCCACAGGCTGCTGGGATGTGGCTGGTTGGTGCAAACAATGCCTGTCCCCTGGGTACAGGTGTGTCCCAGTCACCATCCCAGTAAGAAGAGCAGTGCAGGGTGGGAGAGGGTGCTGTGCAGCTCATCCTCTACTCCTGCTGCTGCTCATAACAGCTGCTCTCCTCTCTCACTTCCAGGTCCTGCCCCTTGGTCTCAGGTGAGCTGGGAACCTGAAGGTGACCTCAAAGCTGAGCAGCATCCCCAGTCCAGGGTGAATTTGGCAAGGGTTGAATGCTGACTCCACCCAGAAGATGGACAGAGTTACCAGGCACCTGGTCTTCCAGCTCCCGGAGACCAAGCACAACTCCAGTGATGCTCACCCAGGTGGCTTCTTTGCAGAGCACAGGGCTGACAGTGATGATGACATGTTTGTCTCTGCTCAGCACAGCAGCTCTGGCTGGAAGACAAGGTCAAAGTCATCCCTATATGATCTGGATGGTGGAAAAGATGTCTGGACCTTGTCCCCATATAGGGAGTCCAAGCTGGATGTGGTGAGGTCAGGAAGCCTGTATGACCTCAGGGCTTACAAAGGTGAGAGGAAACCCTCGAAGCTTTATGATGAGGATGAGGAGCAGTGCAGGGTCCCTCCACCGAACATCTCACCTGAGAAAGCCAAGGAGCTTGAGGATGAGAGGAGGGAGATCATCCGGAGCCAGGTGATGAGGAAGAGCTCCACCATGGCTGAGAGGTGGAGCTCAATGGATGAGCTGAGCTCCATAAACACCAGCATGAAGAGCGAGGGCAAAGGTGAGAACACTGGTAGCTTCACCAGCAGTTTCTCCACTGATTTTGACAAGCCCCCTTTGAGGAGGGTGGCAACGCCTCTTGACTCTGAGACTATTGACAAAGAGCAGATCAACTTCTCTGCTGCTCGGCAGCAGTTCTTGATGCTGGAGAAGACCAGCCCAGGCTCTTTTTTCAGCCCAGGGCAACAGGCCAAGTCTCCAAAGCCAGAGCTGATGACCAAAGTCTCTAGGCAAGGGTATCATAGTCCTGAGATGACCACAAAGGCTGCAAGAGATTATGGTAATGCTGGTGCATCCAGCCAGAGCAGGATGGACAAGGCTGTTTATGAGGTTCATAGCATGTCCTGCAGGACAACAGCAAAGGAGGAGGTTTGTGCTCCCAGAAGGGCTGACACTGAAAGGTCTCACCCCTCTGGGAAAATGTCTAGCTTGACTAAAGCATCTTCCAGAGAGGACCTGGACTCTGGCTTGGGTGAGATGTATAATGAAGCCAACGCAGGCTACGCCAGTGATGGAAGCACTTCCAATGAGATCTTCAATGGCCTGGTGGATCTGAGGAACGGCAGCAGTGGCCTGGACAAGGAGACAAAGATCAGCAAGGAGACCCCTATCGAGCGGGAGATCCGCATGGCAATGGAGAGGGAGGAAAACCTCTGGAAGGAGAGGGGGATCCAGCGGCTAACCTCCAGCAGCGAGATGGTGGAGATCCAGACCAAGCCTCTCCTCTCCATGCATTCCTCGCCTGTCCCAGGCAGGAAAGCGAAGGACAAAGGCCGCGCTTCCCTTTATGTCCGGAGGGAAATTGAGCAGGAAACCAAGCGTGAAGAAGATCTGAGGAAGCAGGGGAGGCTGCTGGGGACATATGACAGGGGGACGCAGCAGGAGCTGGATGAGCGCAGGAGAGTGTTTGAGCAGGAAGAACCCCCCCTGCAGAAGCCCACCCCCACAAAGAAGGATGAGCAGAGGACCTGGGTTAATGAGTTTGTAGTGGAGCAGCTCACAAGCTACAACCACTGCCCTGCAGAAGACACCAGTGGTGGGAGAAGCCTTCCCAGCCACACAAAGAGCATCACGATTTACCAGATGTCCCAGCTGCACTTTGACACCAACAAGAAGAGCCAGGACCAGCCCCTGGTGTCCCAGCACTCCTCTGCCAGCGCCAGCAAATGCGGGAGCGAGGATTCCTGGGGAGGAAACCTTTCCAGCTCCACCCCGAGCCCCTCCGGCGCTGCTGTCCTGCCCAGAAAATACTTCTCCTCCTTCTGGAAGCCCAAGGTCTCTTTCGTGGAGGACATGGGGACACAAAGCCCGCTGAGGAGAGAGGACGGCCGGGAGGAGCAGTACAGGCTGAGGACCTGGAAGCCGCAGACATCAGCGCTGATCGAGGAGGAGATTAGGATCGACTTGCAGAGGGAAGAGGAGCTGCAGGAGCAGCGGCGGCAGCGGCAGCTGGCAGACAGCTGCTCCCCAGTGGGCAGCAAGGCTCTTCCCCAGGAGGGCTCCCGCTCCCAGCACAGCTCTGGTAAGGGGAGGCGAGAAGGGCGTGCAGCGTTTGGTCCTGGGGGCATCACTCCTGTATTCCCATTCCTTGTTGGCTCCAGGTCAGCAGGAGCCATCTGAGAGATCAGAAATGGCACTATGGAGTGCCAAGGGACCTTCTCGGAGAAGCAGGTGCCTCTCCCAGCTGTGGGAAGCCCTTCTGGCCAGTTCTGTGGTCTTGCATGGCAGCCTCTCGGGGCTGGCAGACAGAGGTGACGGGCTCCATAAGAGCAAGAGCAGTCACAACAGCAACTCAGAAGGACAGTTACGGGTGGAAAGCATCAAGTCCTAGTCTTGGGAGAATCTGGCTGTGGCTGAGGGATCCAAGTTCCTCCCCAGTTTGCTGAGATGCCTATAAAAAGTCTTCAGTGTGTTGGTAGCAAGTTGTCCAAGGAGGGAAAATCCTCCCTTGATGGAGATTCTGAGGTCAGCAAGCTTGATGTGCTTGATGTGATGTCTCTGGAGCCAACTGGACCAGTCCAGCCTGCTGGGGGAGCAGATACAGGGGCACTGCTGGTGACAATGAGGGATGGACCCCAGAAGACCAGCACAGCTTTTGATTCCAGAGCTGCTCAGGTTTTGATGACTTTGAGTCATGTTACCACAGAAAATAGTGTTGGAAGGGCCCTGAAGTGCCCAGCTCATGCATTTCCCCACCTTCCCTCCTGACAATCCCTGGCTGGCACCCAGACAGAGGGTCCCAGCCATGACCAAACCTGCTGGACCTGCTAAGGAAGCTGCTCTGGGGCAGGAGCCTTGCTCTTCTGCAGGCACCCAGCCCCAGGAGCATCCCTGGTGTCCTTCCCCATGCACACACCCTCCCATGGCTCTTTCTCTTGAAGCTGCTTCAGGTGTCAGCGGCAGCTACTCGGTGTCCGGGTCTCCCACCTCCACTCCTGCCCCACAGCAGGGGGTCCTGGCATCGTCCTTCACCCCGCTGAGACTGGCTGGTCCCTCCCAGGGCAGTAAGGAGACCCTCACCCCCAGTTCGGCTCATTCCAGCCCCTTTGAGGAGCAAAGGAAGAGGGTGAAGGAGGACGGAAAGGTGAACTCATCTGCCCCGCTTGCACCAGGCAGCACATGGCAGGGTTGGAGCCCAGGAGAAAGCTGGTGGCCCTGGGGTTGTGCCCAGCTCTCAGCAGGAGCTGGGGATTGAGCTGCTCAGCCCAGTGGGAGACCCAGAGGTGGTGGCACCAGCAAAGGGCTGTGCAGGGTCAGCACACTCAGGGGTGCCAGCACTGGGTGGGACTGGAGAGGAGCAGCAGCTTCCTCCTGGGGTGGGGTGTTCCTGGGAACCACCTCCCTTCTCTGGGCACAGCTGCAGGTGCTGTCACCTCCTGCACCCAGCAGCCTTACCCCCATGGGTTGTATCCAGCTGCCCTGGGGTATTTCTCTACCACATTGCTGCTTTCTGAACCTTTTTTCTTTGCCCCCTTTTTTTGCAGTATGCTGGCATTGAACCCGTGGACAAGATCAACACCGAGGTAAAGTCTTTCACACCCCCTTGCTCCCCACCGGGATCTCCTCACTGCCCAGCCCTGGAGGCCAAGGGGTCCAATGGGAATCTCGGGCACCACTCGGATGGGCACCGTGCTGGGCAGGTTCAACCCACAGAGGGGGGTTTCTTGGGAGGCCAAGTCACATTAAAAAAAAAAAAAAAAGTATAATATATAAAAATAACTTTCTTGTGCCTTTTGGTTCCCTCAGGTGGTGGAAAGCACCAGGGTGGCCCGGCACAAGAGTGTCATGGCCCAGCGCTGGGAGGCTGGGCAGTATGTCCGGGATGATGACTGAGGGGCCAGGGCCACCAGATGTGGCTGGGTACTCGCCCTGTCTGGCATCAGCTGACAGATGGTGGAAATGCCTGATCAGTTCAGGTCCTGGTTATTGCCAGAATTAAAGACTTGTCTACAAAAATCACACACCTTTTTTTTTTTTTTTCTTTTAATGTCAGAAATGATCCTGTCTGTTAGATCTGTTCTCTTACCCCCTTCCCTTTGAGGTTTGGTTTTTTTTTTTCTGGAGAGGAAAATAATTGGATCACTTTATTTTAATCACTTCTGCAGGGAGGCAGCCAGATGGAATCATACGGTAATTTAACTTCTCTGTCCTTGGAAGCTGTCTCTCTGGGTTAAAAACAAAGAGCAAAATAAAACCAAACCCATACAAACAAACAAACAAAAACCCCACCAAAAAAAACACAACAAAAAAAACCCCAAACAACACCAAAACAAACAGGAAACTCTTTTTATTTCTAAGCGGGTTTTTTTTTACGTTTTTAAGAACCACAACACCAGGCATCACCTTGGGGGGGGGTACCTGGACTGATGGTGGATCAAGATCAGCATCAAACTGGGAAATCAACGTTTCTTGCTTAACTCCTGTAATCTGCTGAGGCGCCGAGGTGTAATGTAGAGAAATGCTGTTTATTTTGTTAATTTATTAAAGATTTTTTGCTTTCTCTCATTCTTCCTGCCTTGCTTTGTTTGTCTGCTCCCTTGGTTTTGCAGCGGGTGTGGCAGAGGAGTCGCTGTTGATGGGAGGTGGGACTGGGATGAGGACCGGGGGATGGGAGTGGGACCTTCTGAGCTCAGCCCCGTGCCGGGGACCCGGCGGCGGAAGGGAAGGGAAGGGAAGGGAAGGGAAGGGAAGGGAAGG
>JAOEGS010012285.1:0-22062 GCA_025447755.1 Corythornis vintsioides | reverse complement strand
TGGGTATGTAACAAGCAAGAACAACTAAACTGTAATATACATATATCTATATATAATATATATATATAGAGATATAATTTTGAGAATCAGTTTCCATCTATGATTTTGCTCTAGACTTTCTGTGCTACAGTTATTCCTTGCAATCCTACTGGGATTAATTTAAGAGGGCACAAATGCTTTCTAAGATGCTGTGGCAGCTCATTTCTGGCCCTTATGAGACCCTAACTGGAAGACACAGAGAACATTTTCCTTCTATTTCCTTCTACCGCTGGGAGCCATACTTCTTGGGAAGTGTTTCTAAAGAGTGAGCATTTCAACAAATTGTTAATTTTATCACTGATATTTTAATGACATGACATATAAATCAAGGCAGTGCTCAATTTCTGCTATGATTAAGAGTGAGTTTTGAAGGCACACAAAATAAAAAGCAGCTTTCTGAATATTAACACTGGTTCATGCAGTACCATAAATAAGAATATACAGTTATGAGTCAGAGAAATTAAACCTTCAGATGGATTGGAAACAGGAGCAGAAATCCAATAAAGTACCATGTCTTTCCTGCTGTTTGATAAATTAGAAGTTAACATTTCCACACATGAATGTAATCTGCCAAGCAAAATTAACTGCTGTCAGATATTTCTCTTATCTGTAAATAGTTTTTTTTTTACATGTAACCTGTTAAGTATGGATTCTCTCAATCTATTGAATACATAATATGGATCAACCCAAACCTTTCTGAACAAATTGTAAATTAAATTTTATTATATAGTAGCTCATTTTGATTGTAAGCAGCCCATAAATGCACTTAAACATTCTTTTCTTAAAGTAATTTTACCTAGAGTGAAGTTTTCCAATACTTTTTTCAACTGTGGATTTTTAAATGTTGGTTCCTTGGAAGCTCATTTGTTCTCATGTCAATAGGCATGTTTTTCTTAATTATTTCTGCAGATCCCTAAACCCTGAAACTCCAAGGAATTAAAAACACCTAGGAGAGTCCCATTAAGCCACCTACCTATTACTAATTTTTTGAGGTTTTTAATCACCTTTCTTCAGAGGTCAGGGTGTTAGATAACTACTGGGGGTTTGGATATGCACATTAATCTTTTTTTAAACAACTGGCAGATTTCCTTCTTCATGCCAGAGAACCAAGAGAGCAGATACACACTCCTCCTTACAAATTTGATCTACACAAAAATGTCTTCTTCAGAGAACAACAGGGTTTTTTAAAAAACAGTAATATCTGAATTACCTGTACACAAGACTTAGTCTCAGTTGTGTATCTTGTTTCTTGTTTTGTTTTTCAAAAGGACACTATTTAGTTTTCCTTGTCACTGTTTTTTGGCTGTTTTGTATAGCCTGGGAATATATTCAAAGCTTGTGGCGCGCCAAAGAAATGTTTTAGTGCTTGAATAAGCCAAAAGATGGAGGCCTACTTGGGCTTTACTTAGAAATACCTTGTTCAGGGCAATAAGAAATGTTCTGTAGTAAACACGTGGTGTGTTATGCAGTGTGGGTATGGGTTTGGGTATGCACATGAAATCTACGAGCATTTTCATATCAGTATTAGTGTCCTTAACTTTATGTTCATAATCTCCAGGAACATGCTGAAAACATAAATTGCATACATTTTACAAAGATACTTTTACCAGTAGACACTCTCATCCACATTAATACTACTTTTTCAGCTTCAAAAAATGATCACTTCTATTTAGTAGCTTATGTGGTAGCTCCAAATGACACATGCAGCGTGTCAGCCTCTATATTCATATTAAAATGTTTACATTTGGGAGTTTGCTCTAGATCAAACTTCTAAAAACAAAAATAAATTAGATCAAATACTGTAAAATGTTTTTTCTTAAATAAAAACTGAAATATGTCTTAGTGAAAAATTTCTGGACAGCTCCAACGTTTGACTAATCCTGAACAGTGACACACACGTGATCTTTTATTAAGAACTTTTACGTTTTGGTGTCAACATACAAATAATTGTATACAATCTTCTGTGACACATGCAGTTATTATTGAGTTCAGTTGGCAGTCACATGAAATAACTAGCAAGTGTTGCAGCTGTGCCATTTCCCTTTTTGGCAGGTCCAGTTTCCTTTCTTTTCATATATTCCTCCAGCAAAACATAATTTCTATGTTGTAGAAACCTTTTGGGCACAGTGTGAAACCACTCACTCATGGGAGGAAAGGTCTTTTTTAATGGACGTGCTCATGCTATAAGCATGGTGCTGGTTTGCCTCTTGAGTCATAAAAACCAAGGAACTGTAAATTATGCATAACTTTTTAATGAGTAAATCCTGAGAACAAACTTCTAATATTTTATAAGGAAGGTCAAATTTAACTTTAAACATTTTAAACCTTTAAACCTATTTTATAACAGTCATTTTCAGTATAGCAATTAAAGATGTTTCAAAGTTGTAAAATGTAATTAACTTTTAATATTGTGCAAAATAAACACTGAACATCTCCCCTCAAAAGTTTTATGTGTAAAGGATGTTTATTGTAGCAGTATTTCCAATGAGACATAACAGAACAAGCTAGCAAGCCTGAAATGATTCCACAGATCTAAATCAAGTGATATTTCTTATTTAGTCTTATGTGCAGTGTATTTTTTTTAAGGCATCATCTTACAGCCAATTCCACCAAAGAAAATTGGAGATCTTTAAGCCAGATGCTAGATCTAAGAAGGATGTTTTGAGTTTATAAAAAATATTTTTCTCATTTAAAAAGTTAGAGTCTTCCAGACCATTTTTAAATACAGAAGATAAATACTATAATCACAATTTTGAGAAATCACATTTCTGATATCTATAATATTGTTCAGTAATAATTATTGGAAATGCAATTTGTTTTTATGCTCACGTGTGACTACTTAATTGGCTGACTGTGGTGGGTATTTTGTCAGTTGTAATAGACATTCCATTTGGAATTCAGTATTCATCACTGTTTTGCAGATTATTTTTTAATTTCCTCATCATCATATATTTAAGAAACTAAAGTCTAAAGATTCTTTTTCAGCAGTGTGCTGAGAAATATTACTTGAAGTGTACTTTATGCTGGTTGAATTTTTCAGTTTATGCATCATACTTTTCAAAGAAAGGATGAACATACCTGTTTTCAATTAAGCAAGTGAACTCATTGCATCATTAATTCCTCATGTCTGGGGGACAGCAAGGAATTGTGAAAGGGCCTTGCATCAAGCAATGGAATAATGCATATACTTTCTATTTTACTGCATTTATAGAGTAGAGATACCTCTCTGGTTCTACTTCTAAGTTGTATTCTATTTTAAATAAAATAAATTATCTGATGGAAGAAAAATTATCAGTTCCCACTTATGTAGAAGAGAGGGCCTGCTAATATTAACAACTAATATTTTCAGGTGAAACATCTCTTATGTAATTTAAAAAAAAAAAAAAAGTAAAATAAAGGAGCAAGTTAACTGGTTGGAATAAAAACATTTGAATATATTCACAGATTCAAAATATTTTGGCTACCTTAGGTCGGAATTACTTAATGTGATTTTAAAATAATGATTTACAATAATAATTGATTTGAAAATAATTATCCCAACTTTTTTAAAAAATTAATTATCTTAAGCGGTGTTAGTAATCCAAGGAAGATTTATGATATGTGTAGCAGATGGCATCTGGGTTTTTTGTGTGCAGGGTATGGTGGCTGCATTTTGTTTGAGTGGCTGGTTGCAGAGGCAGGAGGGAGGCAGGTTGCTTCCCTGTTTCCCTGTCTGCCCTGTGCTACATCAGGTGCATCAAGTGCAGAGAAAGGGATTCTTCCCCTGTCATAGCAACCCCAAGGCCCAGGAGATGTGCTCCAGAGCGCAAGGCAGAAGAGGCCGAGGGTTGGGAACTCACCAAGCAGATCCCAGACACATGCTCCTCACAGACAATAGGGGAAAGAAATCCAGAGGAACGGTTGCAAAGTAAGCAATTTTTGACTTGCTGGACTAAGGTGAAGCCCAGTCAAAGCAGGCTGTCCTGCATTGCCACAATGGTTAGGGAAAGAGAAATTTACAAAACCTTTTATTTCTTTCTGTTCTTATTCTGAATTTTCAAATTAATTTTTAAAAAACAAACAACAAAACAACAGAAAAAAAACCAACAAAACCAAGTAGTAACTAACAAATAAGATGATGTTTTGTACATGTCTATGCCAGTAAGCTTGAGAGAATTCAAGTGATATTACATTACTCAATTATTTATCCGAGTTGTGAAGTTTGCCTTAATAAAACACTAAATTTTTAAAAAGTAGGAGCATTCCAGCAATGCTTTCAATGAAGGTAGAAGTACAATAATATGCATTGTTATATTAACATATGCTGTTATGTGCTGATAAACCTTTCTACTAGGTCCCCTTTTTGGAAAAAAACTTCTAAGTGTCTCTAAAATTGCCTCTTTCTTACACAAATCCCTAACGTGTCTTTCTTGTTCTCATTAATCCATTGGTTAAATAAGTATCATAGCAGCCTTCCCATCTAATGAGCTACACTGCCTGCTGCATCCTGCAGGCTTTGTCCTGTGTCAAAAAGTTTTGTGCAGCATCCAACTTCGTGTCTTATCACCAAAGCTTGTTATCAAGAAGGTATTGCCAACTTGAAGGATCAGAGCAGTGTGCCTGATGACTAAAGTCATGGCATTCCTTTCAGAAAGGTTCAAAGTGCCTAGATCCATTTTGACCAAAAGGTGACAAGGCTTTATATCAGCATTGCACCCACCTGAAGAGTGCAAACACAAGAGAGGACATGTCATGTATAGTACTATTCATAGTCATAACTACCACCTGAATTTTACTTAGTTCTGCTGAGGCGAGGAGCTCCCTCTGAAGGGGTCAGTGGGTGTTGCTGTAAGGCTGACATGAAATCGGGCCCTGCCAGAGGCCAGCAGCTGCACAAAGCCCTTTGCTGGCCAGGAGGTGGATGAGATGACCCACTTTCTGCTCTGCTCCAGCGCTGGGGAATCCGTGTGTGCTTCTGTGGCATTCATTGCAACCACACAAAGAACAACTTCAGCCTGTGTACTTTATTAAATATGTGTGTTTAAAAAAAACATGAGCGTTGTACAAGAGGAGGAAAAGTGGGACAATTTCCAAGTTCAGCTGTGTGCCTTTGTTTATAAATTAATTGAGATACAGGGAAAGGGTCATCTAAACAGAGCCAAGGGCACAGCACACATGTGCTTTGTATGGCTCACATTATGCTGTGTTTTGAGGTATAAAATCTTGGTGTTTGTAAACAGCCGAATCATGTTTAGTAGTTTGGGAACATCAAACCTTTTATTCAGTGGACTTTGTATTTACCTAATGAAGTGCTTTAGAAAGGCTTTATGATATCACCAGCAAATTGGGGCTAAACCACAAAAAAGTTAGGGTTTCTTTGAGGGGAAGTGAGGAAGGAAATAAAGCATGAGATGCCTTGGCCCAGGATGGCTGTAATTTGTGAGTGATGCACCCCTCAGGTGTCGATACTCAAAAAATCAATTCACTTTCATGTTCTCTTCCTTCCGGTCTTTGAAAATTAACTATGGATTCTTCATGGCTCTTTTCTACACTGAAATATACACAGTTTTAAAGTAAGAAGTGTTCTGGTGTGAAATCAATAATGAAGTAAAGCTAAGCAGTCTTATGATTATTGTTCGCTGGTAGCTTCAGATAAGAAGTGCTTGCTTTATCAGAAACTTCTGTCACTTTTTCTCTCTTGCCTATGAGTACTCATTTTTAGCCTTGCTGCTGAAATATCAGATTTTTTTACAGTATTATTTCATCTTCACTATTTTCATTTCATCTTCACTACTTCAAATGTTCTCCCTTCCTACACATCCAAAATGTTGACATCATTATCAGCCGCATGGCTCTGATCACAGCTCTCTCCTTCTTAAATTATTGAGCAGGTTTTCCTCTTTCACATACATTTCAAGTTTGTTATTAGGCTTTTACATATTTATTCTAAACTGCTGTCTGGCTAATCCTATCTGCAATGCTCCCTTCTCTCCCCTTCTTTCTCCCCTAGTGCTTGGAATACATTAGTCTCTGTCAACCTTGCTAAGCACAGACATCTTCCTCTTTGGAAGCATTTTTAATAATCTGCATGTTTGGCAAAGCCTTTTAGTACCAGCACCCCTTTTGCAGAACCTATAGGAGGGAGGTTATGCTCTGGTTCCCTCCAACACCTGATGACAAAAACATTTCTGTCATCTCTGTAAATAGGTGCCTTCGGGGCAATGGAGTTTATGGGACTGTGAGCTCTGGGCCCTGTCTTTGTATTCCTTTGACCTCTTCGTGTCACAATCTGCCTCAATTTCAGCTGATAGTCCAGGAAGAACAAAAACAAAACAACCAAACAAACCAAAACACAACAAAAAATAAAAACCAAAACAACATCAGGAAGGTGCTTCTACCTATCTGCTAATACTGCTTTTAGAACACATGGACTATCTTCCTATTTTATTTTGGGAGATAACTGTTTAAAGTTCCTTGCTTTGTATTATAACTTTGAAGGCGGTTTGGTTTGTGTTTGGGTGGGTTTTTGTTTTGGTTTTGCTTAGTAGGTTGTTTTGTTGTTGTTGTTTGTGTTTTGGATTGTTGCTTTGTTTTTATTTTTTTATTTTTATTTCATTTGAATTGCATTTCATTTTAAAATCTAAAACTCATCTGAATATTTCCTCAGTTGATTTCTTAGTTTGAAGCACCGACCTGTCCTTTGAGCTACTTCTGGATGATTAATAACGTGAATGTCCTAGGCAATGCTTAGGTAGAATTGTAGTGCCCCACGTGTCCATTTGGAACATACTCCTGCTACTGTGTCCAGCAGCAGCATCAGCAGTGTTTTTCTAGCTGCCCATAAATAACTGTTTTTTTAAAATGTTTATTTATGCAGTGGATTGTTTTAGAGAGCTTGTTTGAGTAATATGGGTTTCTTTTCTCCTCGGACCAACAGCTAATTCATTTCCCTGTAAATAACAATTATAGTCTGTCTTGGCATTTAGTTGATAACCAAAGTCTTGACTTTTTTTGTATAAGATTTTTAATTTATGTTTGATTTATACATTCAAATTTGGACATTCATCTCAATTTCCATAATATGAGTTAACAGAGTCTTCAGAGATTTAATATAAGAATTTATCAGCCAACTGGTGGAATGGTGTTTTAATGTAGAAATTAGAGAAAATGTTACCCTGAGTGAGCCTCTGCATTTAAAGAGCATAATTTAATTTTGATATATTTAGGAAGATGCAGTTACATATTCAGGAGAAGGACAAAGTAATTTCTGTGTAATTTCTCAGTTACATACATGAAAGTGAAAATGTGTTGGAATAGGAAAAATCACAAGCAAAGTTTTCTTTCAGCAATGCAACACAAAGCCTCCTTGAAGCTCCTCAAAAATACTTGGGCTTTTTTGATAGTAGAAAAAGTTATCCATAGGGGAGCAAAATATACTTCTTATAATTGCTAATGGATCCTAAAAACATTTCTGATTCCATTAAGTACAGAAATACTGTGCAGAGGTTGGGATCTCAATTAAGACTATCTTACAGCAATATTTAGTCATTTAAGTATTAGAAATTTCATTTGCTAATAGCATTTTTATTAAGAATGACAATCTTACAGGTTAACTTATTTGACATAGGCTTTTTTGTTTACAAACTGTGCTTGAGCAACTGAAGCATTCCTGATGCAAGAGTTCACATTTTTTTTTCTTATGGGGTCTTATCTAAGCAGATCATAGAGGTAAGGAAGTCATAGAAGTAAAGTCAAGTTCGTAAATAGAATAATATACACGTCAGGGTGTGTGCAGAGGTCTGTAGCATTTATCAACACAATGCTTCTAATTTTAATGGAGCCTCTGAGCAAGTAGCATTTCCACTCTTCATCAGATTGAAGGGCCATCATTTTAATACAGTCTACTGTGTGTTATCACATTCTTTCCAATCCATTTCACAGGGAAATTGTTCATTGTTAGAATGATACTGTTTGCATGGTTTGCTACATCACTGTCACACTATTAACCTTCAAATATTATGCACACAATTGACATACCCTAAAAGAGGCAAATCAATATGTTTTCACTTATTTTTGCTGTCTAGAGGACAAGCGTCAAATACCATACTCTTAATTTGACTGACGACACACCACAAACATGATACTTGTACATTACAGAAATAAACAGAAGAATCTTTGAAGATGTCATTGTTAGAAGTGGGTTGTGGTTTTTTTTTTCCCCTTTAAGTACTATAACAAATGTCCAGACTTCATCACTGACCTGTATGCCAGCCAGTCTTCCATGGGGAGGAAAAGTATGTCATTCAGGTCTGCTGGCTGTAGTTCTTACTAATCCATATCCAGGATCACTATTTGCCTCGGTGAACTCTATGGGCTAGGCTTCCTTAGTTCTCTCTCATACTTTTATAATCTAAATGAAACAAAAGTTGAAATATTACTTACATATTCCGTACTGAAAATATATTCAGTGTATTGAAAACAGTAGCAATTGTTATCAAGCTCATAAAACCTTTACAGTGTCTGTGGGTTTCCTTTGTCTTAAATTAGAAGCCATATAAATCCCAGTCTACTGAAAGAATTGGCTTACTTGTTTTGCATGAATTAAGATGTCTGAAGTTGTTAGAGAAGTTCTGCATTGTTGAAACTAAAACATGCCTAAGAACCAAATACTTTCTTCTTGGGTGATTTACAAGGGTTTAGCCTTATCTTGAAATGAAGGGATCTATCTTTCTCTTAGTTTTCCAGCTATTTCACAGGTTATCTACATTTTAGATACACAGTCCTTATGACCCCATGGGAGCTTATTCCTTATTCTCACTGTGAAAAAGGTACTTCTCTTTTAAACTACTTTTCCTTATTTCCACCACCCATGGAGTCCTGCACATGCTCCAAGGTCTGCTCTCGCATTGAGAGGGGTTCTGCTACTCTTCCAGATTTGCATGGCAAAAGTACTTCAGTTTTTCTTGACCCTTTCTTATCAGTGAACAGCGTTGGCTCCCTCCTTTAACCCAGGGTGTTGCTTTGTGCTATGCCCCACTTTGAATGTAGCTGAAGGGGCAAGGAAATAGGAGATGGGAAGAACCCTGATCTGAAATGAAGCAGTCTCACCAGGAATAGAGTGCTCATTCTACCTGTTTACCTTCTCAAGCCATTCTCAACAGAGTGCTTTCTCAAGGACTACTTTCTTTTCACAAAGTTAGTATAATTTCTAACTGGAAAGTCACATCATGTATTACATAAAGTTGTTTCCTAGCCATTTCTAAGTGATACTGAATGCCAGTGTATTGTTTGGCAATCCAAATCCCTGAATGTGTTTTGTGCTTATATAAAGTTTCACACCAAGTTGCAGAGCAATTGGTTTCCTATAAATGTTTCCAATTTTATGTGCACTGCTAGTCAGTGGGTGGAGGGCTAAGAAGGCCAAAACATTCTTACAGCAAAACATTTCTAGTGATTTCCATTATTTAAGTAAAATGTAGGGGTATACTGTAAATTAGATTTCTGTTGTACTAAGGTACCAACTTTTACTATAATCTGAGACCACTGCCTCTGAGCTAATGGCACCACCTTATTTCCATTAGTCTCATTTTTGGTAACTAGTAGAAAAAAGGAGTGGATTTGCTTCCTGGCTTTTGTTTTAAGGACTAACAGCAAAGGAAGTCTTTCTTTTCTTTCAGAAATTCATAACAGCTGTTCATCAGTATTTTGAAATAGGAACAGAGAAAGACATGAAATATTAAAAGTGTGCCAAATCTCATCCTTTCTGCAAGCATGCCTTTGATTGCAGTAGATCTGTTTAGTCTGGGTTATTTATATTTTTCCAACAAGAACTAATTTAAACATTCATATTTCTAGATCTCAGTTAAATATTTATCTACGTTTATAAAGCTGCTTCTGCTGATTAGTTAGCTACCTGTTATGGAAGAACAAAGAACCACAAAAGGCAGCAAATTAAGGTCACAGGTCAGTGTTCAGGCAAAATAGAGCTGGGCTACCAAATGATTTCCTGTTATTAAGCCAATAAATCAGGCAGATGTTGATAGATGCAAGCATTGGGGCAGCATGTCAGCCTCATGAAAAAATTGTTTAACAGATTCAGGTGATCAATGCTGTCAGAATCTTGCATGTGAAAACTAAGATGACAAATTAAGCTGTAAGGCTGTGACACCAGAGATTATGATGTGCCCCTTCTCTCCTCCCCCCCCAGCCCTCACCACAGCCACCATAGTTTTACATCCAGCCTAAATGCAAAAGCACAACAAATAAATAAATAAAATTACATGTCTATCCATTCGTGTCCCTTCGAAAGCCCACAAGTGAGGCAGAAGGCTAATGGATTTTCAAAGCAAATGCAACCTGCTGCATGAGCTCTGATTGAAGAGCTCTGAAGGGGAAGAGAATAGATAAAGGGATTATTGAATTATTAATGGGCTTTACGATAGTGGTCTAATTAGAGCTAAAGAGGTATCACTTTTTACTAATGGCATGATGAAAACAATAATAACCCATCAAAAGCTGTCATTATAGAAATTCTGTTAAAACTGAATACTTTTTCATGGCAAAAATAGAACTTTTAGGAATTTCTGTATTTTGCATATTACAGAACATGTAGCAAAAAAAGGTGCCATTCATTTTTTCTGAATGATGCCAGCAGAGTAACCCAGTAATTTCAGCTGGAGTCTTGGCCCTTCTTGTTTCCTCAATTTGAAGACACTTAAAACTGACAAAAACAAAAATTAGTCTCTATTAAATAGAGCATATTTCCAGTCAGCATATCTGCTGTCATGAAGCCACTGAAAGGCACGTGCTGCAGTTTGGTGGTTTTTTGTTGTTGTTTTTGTTTGGTTTTTTCTTTTTTTTTTCTTTAAAGGTAAAGGTGTTTAATAATAGGTGCTCTTTCAAAGCTTTATAATTAGGGTCTAAGAGAACCTTAATGTGACTTTTCTGGGAAGCTTGCTGTCAAGAGGCAGTGTCCCACAGCTGGCCACAACAAGCTCTGGGCTTGCCAGTTCCCCTCCACCCTGTTGCCTGCCCTTCCCAGTGCTCAGGCATTACAAAGTACCAAAGATGGGTGCTGTTGGCGGTGTTGAGGTTTAAGGGACTCAGCAAAGGTCTGTATGAGTGAGGTCCTCAGCCATTTTCTTCCTAGGCCAAGCATGAACTCTTTCTTGATTTCCCTGATGTGAAGTGTGAGACGAACCATTGCCTTTACATGTGCAGAAAAAGCACACGTGCAATGTGAAATGCAACTTCAAGCATTAAGCTAATTTGCAAGCTGTTAAATATCGTAACACTGCAAGAGTGATGACTTTATTGGGGAATTTAGCTAGGGAAGGTAACAAAAAGCATTTATGCCTACCTTAGGAGATACCTGAAAGCCAGTATGAACTGCCATCACATCGTTTAAGATTTTTTCAATAGTTACTCTGTCAGGGATAGCAGATTACTGCTGTTACCTGTCTCATAGATGGACAGGAAAGTGCTGTGCATATAAGTTTTTTGCTGACAAGCTCACCCAGAAAAAAAAGAAATTGCTCTTTGAATGACACCAGTTCACTATTTGTTTATCTGTTCTTGGTTTGGGTTTGGTTTTCTTTTTTTAATGGTGTGTCCTATGGTCTGGCCTCAGCACACTCCAATGGCAACTGGAATCTCTCTGTAGAAGCTTGGAGACAACCATCTTCCTCAAAGATAAAGTATTTGCATGGAAAATATACATGCCCAAAGATTTTTTGATAAATTTTTCCTTCAATCTTTGGTTCAGTTCATAGCTAGAAGGTTGTGGTAAATTATAATGGTTAACAGTTCAAAGGAAGTAAGTAGAAATCTCTTAAGTTCGACCCAGATTATTTTAACAGGAAAAATAAACAAGCAAAGTAAACTGGTGGGATGGATGGGTATTACTGAATTTGATTGATTCTGCCCATTTGAGCTATGCAGTCAAAACTATAAGTTTGCAAGGCTGATACTGGTTTTCAGCATCAGGCCTTAATGGTGCAGATATTCAGATTGAAGAGCTGCTCTGGGAAGTGTTGCCAGCCTGGCAAGTAAACTCTGAGCTGGTGTGATACCCAGAGAGGCTGTGTTCATCCAGAGGAGGCTGCAGGTGTGTGTGCTGCTCTGGGTGGCACCTGAGACAGATGCTGAGATGGTTCCTCTCCCCACTACCAAATGCATCCTGTCTTCCTGGCACAGAGGTTTTAAGTGTTGACTCTTCAGTCCAGTTTATTCAAAGTGAACAGAGCTTTTTCTATTAATGTTTAAACTATTTATAATAGGGGAGTGAGCTAGGATCACTTTAACTGACCCAAGTTTGAAGGGAACTCTGAATGTTGGCATCCTGCTATTGTGCTGGGTTACTGCCTCTGCTTTGGAGCTCGGGGGAAGATTTCATTGTGTTCGGTTGCAATTAGACCAGGACAGGCAAGTGCAGTCCAGTTGTGTCAAATATACACAAAACTATTGAACCTTACTGAAGGGTGGGTGCCTTTCTTTCTCTTCTGTATTTAGCACAGACCAAACTAGCCACACTGCTTAAGAGTCTAAGCAGTTCTGGCTGGATTTGGATTGGCAGTATATACCTTCCTGAATGGTGTCAGGGATGAGAAAAAGTATTGACAAACAGAAACACAAATGCCTGCCTCTGCTTGTCACTCACAGCACACTTTGCTGTCACAAAATAGTACTGCCATATGTGAGTGTCTGGATGCTACAACGGGTTTGGAGGACAGGATTTGCCACTGTTTATTACAAATATGCTGTTCCCAAGCACCAGCTTTTTATTCCTCACACAGACCACAAATGGGAGATCTGCAGGCATTATTCACACGTGTACTGTTGCAGAGGTGTTGGCGCTGTCAACAACAGGCTGCTCCATCACACAGCTGTCACACAACTGTCCCTTGTATCTCCTGGATGATGCTTTTAGCCTGTTTCAGGGAGTTCTATTTCTTCTTGTTTTGTATAGAAGAAAAAAAACCCAAACAGTAAGAAGGGATAGAAAGCAACAATTTATTTATATCATACAGAATTGTAAAATATTGCTTCCTTTGCGATCCTGCAATAATGTATGAGCAACATAGATCACTTTGTGAAGTTAATTTCTTTCAAGAAATTCTGTGTGTTGCAGGAAACTGCATAAATACTCCATAACAGTGCCATTTGCTACACCGAAGCAATAACCATTTATTTTTCTCAGTTCTAGAGTTATAGTATGAGCATCTTTTATTGTTAACCCCAGTGATCTCTGCATAGGTTGCTTTCATCTTTGTGGAAATATGCAAGCCTTCTCTTATCAACTTTTAATTTTCATACATTGAGGGAATTGAAATGAGCCAACTAGGTATGAAGACATCACATGTGATGCACATTGTCATTTTAGTGGAGACGAGTTAACAGTTTCTGAACACACAGTGTACTTACAGCAGACTCTTAAAAATTGCCTTGAAATTTGGGTTGCAAAAAGAATAATGTGAGTTCTTGGTTTATCATGTGCATAACAAACTGTCAGAAGACTGCATGTGGTTATATAATTAAAGGCTGCTGTTCTTCACTCCATGACAGTGCTGTTAATGAGTCAACTCTATTGAGGGTCTCATCTCAGATATAACTTGGGGTGCTATACACTATCGTTTTAAAACAGCATGAGTACAATGGCAATTTATTAAAATACTGTTAACTCTCTCAATACAACCATGAGGCTAATTAAATATAACAAGTTCACTCCTGGGATTGGCTCCACAGTCTGCAGGCTGTTCTTTCATTAGATCCTTTGGGGTTTCCCATCTGTGTGGGAGAACAAGAGCAGCCCCACGTGACACAGTTGTCTGCACTTGGAGAGATTTGTAATTCCCCGCCTGAGAGGTGAAAATTACATTTAGGTCTTGATTGCCTCCAAGATTTGAGGGCAGTTTTTTTTTTATACAAAAGTCTGTCTTAATGCTGTAAAAGTTTTTATCTCTTAATAGTAGGGCTGTGTTTATGCTAGTAACTTAAACATGGCTGCAAACATGATGACTCAGATGATGAGAAACATCCTGTATCCCTCTCTGGTTTGTCTTTAGCTTTCACGAAAGAGTGGCTGTATGCAGACTGTCTACTGCAGCTGTACCTGTCCCCTGTTAACTCCTGACTTGTACATAAGAGCAGTTGGGACAGTACTAGTTGGCCCGAGTCAAAATCTTATGCTACTTACACTGTCATGCCTTTATTAGCAGGTGTTCTCCAAGCCATTTTGCCAAGGCTAAGTGATGAGAGCCAGCCCCCATGCTGTGTGCATTCATGTACAGGCATTTTGAGTGAGTCTGTAATACTACAGTACCTCCTGACTGGTACCAACCCTGAGGTAGCAGTGGAGCTGGCATAACTTCCCACAATTGTCTCCATTTTATTTCCAGCGAGACAGGTTTTTTTCCCTTTCCCCTTTTAAATCTAGTTTATCTTAGTTAGTCAATGAGCCCAGCCAATTCTTGTGATAGAAGCCTTCTTCCCCTTTGAGAGAGATGTACCCCATCCGACACCAGCAGACCGGGTGTCATATCAACCTCTCCATGATCAGAAACCCCAAAATTCCAACGGTGGCACCAGTCTCTCAGCCATGTGTTAACTACATGTATTTTCCACCCTCTATCAGTATTTTTCCCCACTACTTCAGGGATTGATGAGAAAGCTACCTGTGCACCTGAACCTTCAACCAGTCTCCCTAGCACCCTGAAGTCCTTCTTAATTGCATTTGGACTCCTCTCAGAAATCTCATCCTTACCCACCTTGATAACTATTAAAGAATAATAATCAGAGGGGTGCAACAGATCAGGCAGCTTTCTTTTAATGTCCTTAACCTGAGCCCCAGGGAGGCAGCAGACTTCCCTGTGCAATGGGTCAGGTCTGCAGATCGGCCCTTCTGTTTCCTTCAATAGAGAGTCGCCCACTATGATAACCTTCCTTTTCTTCCTCATTGAGCAAGTCCTAAGTTGTGAGGCTGAGGGACAATAGATATTCACATATTTGTTTTCTTTATGCTTTACTGACTGCTTAGAATGAACATGGTCTCCAGCAAAACCATAGGATTTCCTGCCTTTTTTTTTTCCCTTTTTCAATTCCTTATCTCTTATTTTCAAATGTTGGAAATAATCACTTTTCCTACAATCTGTTTTGCTTACGTAAGAGAAGTTTCTAAGCAATATAGCTTAAACGTTCACAATTGATGTTCCTCCTTTTATGACTCATATTTGTCAAGCGTCAGTGTAGATATTTTTCTGCAGGATAAATAAGAGTGGGCTTATTCTTTTAACCCTGAACTTCTTCATAGCACTGTAATTTGACTTCAGGAGAGCCAGATGTGTCCCAGAGAAGAGACAATCTACTTTGTGGATGTGAATAGTGAAGGTGCAGTCTAAAGTGTGTCTTTAATTGTCCTGATTACTGCTGCTCAAGGTAGGATGGGGTTAAGATGTGTGGAGATGCATGGTCATGGTGCACTGCAGTACTGCTATTCCTTATGTATAATGGCTTTGGGAAATGTGAAATGCTTTTGCATTTGTTTGTATCAGGCAGACAGGGCCTTGAACAGCTCCAAGATGAAGTGACCTTTGAAGGTGTTTAAAGTTATCCATCTCTGTCTGGAGTGTAGTAATTGAGACTCAAGCCCAGCTTTGCCTGAATTAAATCATTAGGGAACTAAAAACAATCCTAAAAGATTATTCCTTGGAGTAGAATAGATACAAATCTTAAGGATAATGCAGTCTTAAACCTTATATCCTGAGGTTTGGCATCTCATTTTACAAAGGCCAATAGATGACATGCTCTAAAACAAATATAATGCAGAAAAGTCAAAAAAAAAAAAACCAGATAAAAGGTTTTGAATCATGTCATTCTCTGGTGTGTATCTCTGTTATGTGTCCCATGATGGAACACCTGCACCAAGGCTCTCCAGAAATGACATATCACAAAAAGGTCAGATACCATGCAATTCCTCTGCTGAGGCATCTGTCAAGTCATGTTTGCCATCAAAACAAGGTAATGTCCTGAAAGAAAGCAGTATGTTTTGCAACAGTCTGCAGCATATGGCACTGGAAATGCATGTCAGTAAAGTAAGAGTCATGCCACGTACCTGCTTTTCAGCTGTAACATGTTATTTGTCATGAAAAGCTGCAGTTGTTTAATTTTTCATAAACAATTTCCATATTTTAACCTGTTACTTCGCATACTGGATTAAAAAGCAAAGAGCAGAAAGTCTCTTTGTTCAATATAGAAATCTAAAATGTCAGAATATAAAATGTAATAAATACATCATTAGGCAAAATGTGAGGCTGTTTCCCACAAAGGCCCATTTCCACTGCTTCAGCAGTGCAAAACAGTATTAGTTTAAATCATCCACTTGAAGTGAAATTGAGATTCAGGACCAAATACTCAAGTTTTATTCTAATTAGGGGTCGTCTTTTGCAAATCCTCTGTGAAAATCTCAAACAGTTACAGTTGCTTCTGAGGAGAAGGAAATATTCAGACTAAGGTTATATCTAGAACTAAATTGTTCAGGCTTGCTTTCAAAGCCATGCAATGTCTTGAAAGCTAATATTTGTCGTGGGGAATGTATGTGATAAAATGTGTTTGAAAATCTACATGGATACCATGGTGACAGTAGCACTAAAATTGCATATATTGAACAAAAGAGGAAAGGTTCAATTTACTCCTTATTGACTCCACACAAAAAGAGGCTCAGACCTTGGGGTGGCTCCTAGAGGTAATAGGTAGATGCAATTTCTACTGAGCATGTCCTTTAAACACCAGCTGCCTTGATTTAGGAAGATATCAACTTGTAATTGCCCCATATAATGTACATTTTAATGCCTCAAGTGGCTACTGCTTTAGAAAATAAGTTGTACTAGATGGAGCATTAGTTCCTGTCGTTTCATGCCTTTTTTTTTTTTTCCTCTCTGGGAAACAAATAATTTGATTGCTGCATAGAAATAAAATCGTAAAGCCCCAGTGTCTGCAAACCTATCCTCTTGCTTTTTACCTGTTCACTGATATTCAGGATTATATTTGTATTACTGCAGTGTATTATAGCCTGTGGAGGAGGAGGTATCTGTGTCTGGTAGAAATCAGAACAGTCTGGCTTCTGTATTACAGTCATGTTTTTAATCAAAGTACATTTGCATGGACTATAGGGAATATGTACGTCAGAAATATACAGCGAGGTGATTACTTGGCACTTTATGACAGAAAAAACTGGAGGTACTCTCTGCCTCTGTAGGTCTAAGGCTAGTATGACCCCTGAAAATACTTAGTTAAATCTTGTAACTACAAAATTTGTGACAAGTGCAGCCTTGTTACATGTTTGTGTCAGAAACAGCATATTTTATTCTGCAAATTACAGCAGAATGTAAATCTGTGAACTTAAAAAATCTTTCCCATACTTCAGATCTGCTTGAAAAATTAGCAAGCTTCCCAACACCAAAACTGTAGGAGTAAATTGAGGAAACTTATTACAAGATGTTATAGCTAACACTGGAAAAAAATATAGTCTCTGTAATTTTAGAAACTAAAAAGCAGGAGGATTTTGTTTGGCTGGTCCTTCAAAGATATCAAGAGCATTTAAAATTGAAATGCTGAAAATCTTATAACCTCAAAAAATTATGAATGTAATGAGAAATCCATAAAATTGTTTAATTGGATAAATCTAGACAGACCATTTGCTTTTGAGTCTTCTTGAACATTTCTGCTGAAAATTGACATACTCCAAACTTCCCTTTGGTTCAGGTTCCCTTTGGAATACAGAAACAGGTGCAGCTGTCCAAGGCCTTCTGCCTTGGATGTTTCAGCACAACTTTCCTTACAATTGATTTCCTTAAAGTTTACATTCTCAAGCCATGAATTCTCCATTTGGATTGATTTTTATATCATTTCCCAGGTCTTACAGTCTTTTAAGCTTTTAAGACTTTTCTATCTTTAAAACACTTGATTCAGGAGTATTTGAAACATACATAATTATAGGAAACACAAGGCAATGGAAAATCTTGTGCTCTATGGGGGTGCCTTTCTGAGGGAGACCAGAGAGTGGTGCAAAATGTGTTGAGTAGGCATTCTGTAACAATGCATTTTAAGGCATTGCACATTGTCCATTTGAATCCTAAGGGGCCAAGGAACTGATACAGTCATCATACAAGCTTTTGATAGCTTAGTCAGTGGAAGAAAAATATCTGTAAACATGCTATCAAATTTACAGTTCATTGGAAGTGACAGAAAGATAAAAGAGTGGCTAAAATGATATAATAGAATACAGAGCATTGCACGAATGTGTAACATTTAATCTTGTGTACACAAATCCATGTAACATTTCTGCATGGTTAATGATCCAGTGTTTAAGCTTGAGTGATAATGCAGCATTGCTAAGCACATCGATGAATGTAGAAGACAGCATTGTCTAATTAGTTTTGCAGTAGCTTGATTTTTTTTTAATGTTTCATTGGAGATGAAATTTTTTAAAATATTTTTTTTCTATGTGCTTTTCATGAAATTACATGCATATATATTTTTATTGATGCTACATAAAACATTCTACTTATTGCTCCTAGTTTCATAAATGTAGTGGGTATTCAACTTCCCTTATTGCTTTTATCCTCATTCCCCTGGAAAAAAAAAAAAAAAAAAGAAAAAAAGATAAGATAGGAGTTGAAAGTAATTGTGAAATGGACTTGAAAGTTAAAGTCTTTCAAATAACTGGTCCTGTCATAGACAAATCTTTTTTTTACACTCTGATGCGTTTCATAGTAATTTAGAACAAGTTTCAGAAATTTTACAATAATAAATACCATTCTGCTAAAAGCTTACATTATAGAAGGAATAATTTAAAACTGTTCATGACATCAATTATATTTTGTCATGGTGAAATATGAAACACATTAGATTTTATCAGCACAATGAAGAGATACATTCCAGAATCATAAAGGTGGAAATCAAAATGGTTTTCCCTTTGCCTAATGTCTTTAATTGCAGGATACAATAGAACAAGGTTGCTCCTTTATTTAAAATTTCATTTTATCAGCTGTCTGTAACCTGTCACAGTATGCCCAGTGCATGACGGTTACACTTATTCCAGTCAGTTCCACCTCAACACACTTGTGACAATATGCCAGCTGATTGTTTTCTTCTTTTTCTTCAGAAATGTTCAGGTTCTGCATACTACACATTTATTAAAATGCTGTCCAAGCTCCATTATGGACGAATATTATCCATTATCCACTAGCTATCCATCTATATATTCATCATCCATCCATCCATCCTCCACCATATCCATTTGCAATTATTTAGCAGAGTTCATAGAGTAAACAAAACTGTTGGAAAGTAAGAATTATGATAGTACTTTTTGCATGGTCTGGTAGATGCAGGGTGTGTTTCTGTCTTAATTCTGTGCCCATACAGATAAGCTTTACAATGGTTATTTTGAATAAAAAATGCCTTTGGCAAAGCTTCGTTCCCTGTATGGACTAAGGGCAGTTTTACTATATGAAGACATACAATTACTTTTGTAGTTGTGTCTGTTGCATATAAATAAAGTATATGTAGAAATCTATCTTAATAGGGCCAAATTATCCAATAGCCATACTGCCCAGAGATGACCTGGAATACGAAGTAAAAGAAAATGTTTTTCCTCCAGCATGTGCTGGCAGACAACAGTAAGGGGAAGAATGCATCTGCTGTATGAAATGCAAGGTATCAGTCTGCAAATTATAAAAATGCTGAAGGGTTTCTATTCTATTTTCAAATGTTTTTTATTAGTTAGGAGAAAAACTCCCCATTAAATTTTTAAGTGAGAGAGCACTCGGGACCTTAAGCACATCAGCAATGCTTTGAGCTATGTGGCCTTCTTTGGAAGTTTGGGAGAGATGTCCAGAAACACAGAGTGCTGTATGCAGCCTCCTCATGCCTTCAGAGCTCTCACATACTGCCTGGTGGCACTACAGCATCCTCATTTTATCTTGTTCTGCTTTGCTGAGCAGGAGCCTGTTAAAACTATAAAACAAGTAAAAGCTTTACTGTGTTAAATATCCTTCCTATCACAGAAATGCCTTGAATCTGTTTCATTTACTGGTGTGGCTATTCCAACACAGCCTTAGAAAATAGCACTTTAAAGCAGTGTTTTTCATGGCAATATATATTCATGTATGTTAAAGCAGACAAAAAAGGAGGAATAGGGATGTTAAAATAGTCAGCCAGAGACATATTTAATTAAGGAAACAGACATCAAAAAAGCTATGTTTGATTTACCCTTCCTGAATAGGCTCTCTGTATTTAATAATACTAATGAACATTTAGTTAGGACCAATATCATATGTCCCAAGTGCTCCCCATAACCAAGATTCAGAGTAACCAGTGGTTGTGGTATAGCCATTTATCAGTTTTAACCTTGGGGTTTTCAGTGGCTCCACTACTTTCAGCACTGGGTATCATCAGGATTTTCAATGACACTCAACACCATAGTTTATAATGCACCAAAAAACAAAAACAACAACAACAACAAAAAACCAAACAAATAAAACCCCAAAAAACACTCCCCTGCAAAAAAAAACCAACCACCCCACAAACACACAAATGTAGAGCAAGCAGTAAATAATTGCCTCCTATAGAAAAATGGTTAGTCCCCTTGCAGGGCACGTGATAGGATTAAAGGAGATAATTTTATTAATTTTCTATATAGCTACAAATTAATAAGATAGCAGTACAGGCTTCTCATCTATGATCTTTGTTATAAGATACAGATATCAGACATTTAAGAGAGTTTAAAGAACAAGTGAACAAAACTTTGGAAGCTGGTGTTGCTCTTTGAACACAGTAGTATATCCTAGCATGATGAGGATAGTGAAATGTAAACTGATGCCAAAAGACAAAAATGCAATCAGCTTAGCTGGAACACAGATAATATACAAGATGAGAGCTTTGGCAAGTATATGCCTCTGATCTCTCTTAGACACAGAATTGTCTGCATTCCACTTGTAAAACTGTAAAAAGAGGAAAAAAAACCCCTTTTGTATGAATAGAAATAGCAATTAATTTCAAGGCCTTGTAATTGCTTTTTTGAGCGAGAAGGAGCAGGTCCAACTAGATTATAAAGAATATAATTATCATAGCATCAGCCTAGTAAACAAATTTGCCTAATCAGTAAGTTCTGTGCAATCCAGATTGAAATTTCAGTAGGCAAGAGTTGTTTTCCCTGGGCATCTGGGTAGAGAATAGTCTACAACCAACTTCAGCAGTGCTTTTGTTAGCAGAAATATTTTGTTTGAGCAGTGGACTTCAGGAAGGCCTTTGAGACTGTCTCCCATAAAATCCCCATAGACAAGATCTTGGTGTATAGGCTGGATGAGTAGTGACATGAACTGAAAACTATCTGAGTGGCTAGGTCCAGAGGACAGTGATCAGCATCATGAATACCTGAAGGGAGTGTGTAAAGACAACAGAGCCAGGCTCTCTTCAGTGGCACCCAGTGACAGGACGAACAGCAATGGGCACAAACCAGAACAGGAGGTTCCCTCTGAGCGTCAGGATGCACTTGTTCCCTGGGAGAGTGACTGAGCACTGGTACAGGCTGTCCAGTGATGGGGAGTCTCCATCATTAGAGATATTAGAAAGTCTGTGCAACTGGCTGTAGGTGGCCCTGATTGAGCAGGGGGCACTGAATGTGATGACCTCCAGAGGTCCCTTCTAGCATCAGCCATTCTGTAGTCCTGATTTATTGTTAGGAAAGTTGCAGTGATAAATCAATCCTCTTTTCCCCCCCTGCTTACAACACTGAAAAGGTAGACGTTTTGATTGATTTCAGATCCATGAGAGTATTCCTCATTGATTTTTTTTTTTTTTTTTGGTGTGTGTGTGTGAATTTAATTTGTGGCCCCAATTCTTTACTTAACTGTTTTAAAATTTTAAGCATACTATATTTCAAAGGTATATTAATACATCTTTTCAAATGTTTAGTGAAAATCTTAATGTATGTTTTAATAAACTCTTACTCAAATATTCATATTATAAAGAATTCTAACTAATCATACA
>JAOEGS010012284.1:0-14596 GCA_025447755.1 Corythornis vintsioides | reverse complement strand
GGGGGGGGAGGGGGGGGCGGAGGGGGGGGGGGGGGGGGGGGCCCGGGGGGGGGGGGGGGGGGGGGGGGGGGGGGGGCCGGGGGGGGGCGGCGCTTCCGGCCCCTCACTTCCGGCCGTGGCGCTGCGGCGGTCGCTGTGGCAGAGCCGCTCCGTCCCTCTCCGCCCCGCGCCCGCCCTCCCGCCGCCGCCGCTCGCCTTCCCCCTCCCTCCTCCCCTCCCGCTATGCAGCGTCGCGACGACCCCAGCGGCCGCTTAGGCCGGGGGCCGGGCCCCGGTGGAGCCCGGCAAGGGGGTCCCCAAGCTCGGCGGCCGCCCCGCGGTGGGGGGGGCCGCGGAGCCTCCGGCGGGTCTCAGCAGCAGCAGCAGCAGCAACAGCCGCCGCCGCTTCTACCGTCCGGCTCCGCGGCTGGGGCCTCGGCCGGGCAGGGCTCCTCCGGCAACCCCGCTCCGCTGCTGTCCGGGGCCGCTGTCAAGATGGAGCCCGAGAACAAGTACCTGCCCGAGCTGATGGCGGAGAAGGACAGCCTGGACCCGTCCTTCACGCACGCCATGCAGCTGCTCACAGCAGGTACCGGGGGCCGGGCAGGGCGGGATTCCCGGGAGGGGCCTCCCCCCGGGGCTCAGCGGGGCGGGCGGGGTCGGTGGCAGCTCCTACCGAGCGCCTTGTGCGGTAAAAGGGACCCCGCGGCCCGGGGGGCTGATGGGGCGGCAGCGGCTGCTGCCCCGGCCCGTTGCGAGATTCCTCTGTCGAGCCCCCTATTTACTACAGTTGGATTAAATGCAGTCGCAGAACTTTTTCAGACACGGTGCTCGGTCCTTTCCATCCCTGGGGAGGGAGGGGGCCAAAGGGGACGGTAAACCCCGGAGGGGGGGGTGTTCCGTGTAGCGTGGGCTCGGGTCCCTGCGAGGCACGGCGTGGATTTTTCCCCCACTCTGACCGCCTTGGTGCTCGTTTCGTGCTTCGGAGGAGCCTAAATAGGGGCTGGAAATGGCAGTCTTTGTTCTGTGCCCAGACCAGCCTTCTCCTTCCCCATCGCGCTGTCCAATCGCCTGGCGCTCTGGTTTCTCCCCATCTCCCCAGCGCAGCTGCTGCTCCCTCGGCCCGAGCCTCAGCCCAGCACGTTGGGCTGCCTGGAGACACCGCAGGCAGCTTCAAAATCCCAACCCCTTCCAACATTTGCTGCCCCTTCCAGCTTTTCTGCGTGCGTGGCGGAGAGCTGGGGAGGTCCCCGGTGTGAGGGGGCACTCAGATTTAAGCTGCAGATGAGCAGAGTGTTTGTGCTGCTCTGAAATGATTCGTTTTATTTTAAGTTCTTTTTCCAAGGTCTTAAAAAATTTATAGAATTGCCATAATTGGTGCAGTGCTGGAGGTTTTATTGGCCCCTCCTTTAATGCAGGAAATAATTCCTAGGAATTGCACAAGCAACTGAGCTACCTCGCCGTGGGTAACTTGGCATCAGTCGTGGACATCTTGGTCTAAATAAATTGGTTTTATAATCCGATTTCCAGCCAGTTTAATGGTTTTTGGTTAATAAAACCCTTCAGCCAGCTGATGCCTGACAGCTCGGTGGCAACGAAACCACCTCCAAGTGCAACCCAACCTGAAGAGTTTGTTATTCCAACAAATATTGTTATTATTGTTACTGACAAAGAGTGACCTTCACTTAGTGACACTGCCCTCCCCAGGTGGGGTAACAAGGATTTAGGATGTTGTTGAGTTGGGGTTTTTTTCCATTAATTTAACCATTGTGCAGAGTGCACATTTTGAGGCTTAAAACCCATCTCTGGGAGAGCTCCAGCTGCTTCCTTCTTGCTTTGGGTATTTGGGAAATTGATGTCCCTTGGGAGTGTGACCTGGGGGTCCAGATTCGGAGCGAGCTGAGCAGGGGGCTCCTGAGCATCAGTCTGAAATACACCGGGGGGTTCCACTAAATCTCTTTGCAGAGACTGACCCCAGCCTGCTGTGGATTGCTCAGAGTTTCCCTGCTCTGCTGGGTGACACCCCTGGGGGGGGTGTCGTGCTGGGGAAGCTGCTGTGGAATTGAGATCTGGGCCAGAGATTGTAAGGCAGGCGGGTGGCACAGCTCGAGCGAGGTGACTTCCAGACAAAGAAACCAGTGAGGACAGTGTCAGCAGCATCCCCATCCCACTCTTTCTGCAGGAATGGAGGTTCCTTGTCCCTGCTGCCCCTGGGAGGGATCCCTGAGGGAGTCCTGTGTGAGCCTGAGGCTGCTCTGTTAAAAGCACCACGTCAGGAGGCCCTGGGGTAGCTGAGGGTGCAGCTGGTGCTGCTTCTCCAGCCGTGTGCCCTGGGGTGGAAAGGCAGTGAAGTGGCCACAGTTTGGGGTTTTCTTACCCAGCACCCTGAGCAGAACTGCAAACTGGGATTTCTTATGCTTCAGAACACAGTGTGTTCTCCTTCCTGTGATCTGGGGTCTGTCTGACCTTCCTCTTCCATGAGAACAGGGAATGCCCTTTTCCCTTTGATTTACACCTTCCATCTGCTGCAGAGAGATCAGGGGGAGCTGCTGCTGCTGCTTTGGAAGGCCTGGTCCTCTCTGCTTGTGTGCACTGGGAAGGCAGGAGATGCTCCCCAGTGTGCTCATGACCTGTAGGGCTTTATTTTAATCAAATTCTTCTGGTAATCTTGGCTATTTTTATTTCATGGAGAAGCTCCAAGTGAAAGGAGCTGGTCATCTTTGAGCTTCCCATGCTGCAGACAGATCTGTGAGCTGTGCCATTCCCCTGGCAGGTCTCTCTGCAGCTCTTGGGTTAAACACGGCCCTTGGCATCCCCAGGAGGGTGGGGATGGGTGGATTCAGAGCAGGGAGTGGGATGTTAGAGCAGGACCTGGCATTTTTAAATGTCTATATTGCTGAGCCATGTATATATCCATCCTGAGCTGCTGCTGCTGCTGCCTGGCACCACTGCCACTCTGCTGCTCTCCCTGGAGCCTTTCCTACCTTACCACTGCTCCCAGCTCACCTCCAGGCTTCTCCTCCCTGCCTCATGCTTAAGCAGTGTTTCTTTTCCCTGTGCCCCTTCTCCCTGTGCTAATAGCAGCCCCATCCCTTCCCAGCAAAGCTTCAGAGCAGAGCTGTCTGCGTGGGGGGGACCCCAGGGTTCAGGCTGGAGGGTGGGGGGATGTTTTAGCACAAAGTGGAAGGGGTCAGGCTTTCCAAATCCTGCACCTTCCACTGTTGGCAGAGTCCATCCAGGAACAGGTCCCTGGTTTCTCTCCTGTGAGATCAAACCAGGAACAGGTCCCTGGTCCCTCTCCTGTGAGATGAAACCAGCTGAGGAGCAGCAGCACAGGAGGGACAGGGCTCTGCTGCCTTCCAGAGGCTCCCATCCCCACATTCCTTTGGGTTTTTGGTGGGGTTTTGTTGTTTTGGGCTCGGTCACTGCTATTGCACAGTTAAGATAATACCCTCAAGTGTTTTGAATAAACAGGCTCACAGATGTGCTGCAGGACAAGGTTTAGCTGTGACTTTGGGGCTTTTTATTCAGAAATTGCTGGGGCTTAGATCAGGGGCTCCCCTGGGGCTGCTTCTCCCTGTCCTGTGCCGAGCAGCGGCGTCACCAACCCCCTTTACCTGCCCCGTAGGATTCCATCCGAGACAGAGCAATCCCTGCCCCACACGAAGGCCTGGAAGCCACTGCCACCCCGTGCCACCAGACGGCTGATGTGCCCCGTGGCACCTCCTGCTGCAGCTCTGACCTGGCTCTGAGCCCAGCCCTGAACCCGGGCACGCTCGGTCCCGCCGCGCGCGCTCCTTCCTCCCAGTAAGTGCCCTGAGCGGCTGCTCCCGCTCCCCAGTTCACCCAGTGCTGCTCCTGCAGCTGGTGCCCGAGCAGTGGGACACTCACAGGTGGTGTGGGTTTTGCTTTGGGGGTTTTTTTGGGGGTTTTTTTTCCGGTCCTTCTTCACACCTGTTTCCAGAGTGAGTTCTGGAGGTGCCAAGGGTGGAGTCCCAAAGGCAGGGCTGTTCCTTCTGCTGGGAGTGGGATTGCATGGGGAGACGTGGTGATGGTGGAGCTGATGTCTTGGGTTTGATGGGTTTTGTCTGTTTGGGGTTATTTTTAATGGTTAATTACTTGTTGCCCTCACAGACTGATCCCCAGATGCTGCTGCTGCAGGAGGCAGAGTGGATTTGGCTGGGTGGGTGCTGGGATTCCCCAGCCTGCAGGAGCTGATGTCTGATAGGATTGAGTTTAGCAGGGTTAGAAGATGCCTCTGGGTAGCTTAATTTGCATCAAAAATGCTTTAGGGTGCTTTTATTCTTGACGTGTGCATCCAAAACAGTTCTTGTTAGTGTGCAGAATGGATTTTCAGAAATCCACTCTCTGGTTTTGCAGAAGCAAAACATCTGAGGAGTCATCGAGTTGCAGTGTAGGGGCTAAAGAGGTGCCTGACCAGGGATGAGGCCACCAACGTGATCTTTAATTTCTAAATATTCATTCTCTGATCTGTTCTTACAGCTAAAATTAAAATACCAAGTAAAAGTAACCAAGGCAGCCAGTTCTTTTGCTTAGAGATTTGCCAGTGCTTGAGCTTCTGAGTTTTTTTTACTTTGGCATAATGTCTTCAGAAAACCATTTATTTTTAAAGCAAAGATTCAACTTTTTAAAATGCAATTAGATCTGGTAGTTGTTTGGGGGTTTTTATGATGCTAAGGAGTCGTGGTAACACTTTTGTAAGGGAGCCAAGGTGCTGTTCAAGTAGAAACATAAAAATCTAAGCTTTTTTTTTTCCTAATTATGCAGCACAATCTCCAAGTTCTGTATTTAGATCTCTAAACTAAAGCCCAGGTTATATTACTGTGTCCACAACTGAGGAGTTAAAATACTGATCTTTTGATCCTGGTTTCTTGCAGTTTGGGGTGGGTTTTTTTTTTGGTTGTACATCCAGTTTCCTGACTTTGTTGTGATCTGCACCATTGGAAAGAGGCTCCTCAGCTCCTGAGGCTGTGGTTGCCAGTCTGGGCAGAAGGATGATGATCACCCACGTTCCTTTTTTCTACTGGGATGATTTGAGAACATTATTGGATGGATAAGACACCAGGTGCTGGTGCAGAATAAACCTGTAGCCTGCCATGGAGAGAAATCCCAGGAAACACCAGATATTGCAGCAGCTCTCTTGACATTCTGCTAATGACTAAGCAGTCCTCTGGTTCAGTTTTGTCTTGCAGCTTTCAGCCAGTGATGGGTGCAATCTTCTGGAAGTCTCCCTCTCTCCCCCCTGAGATGTGAGAAGTTGTATTTAGAGCACTTTCAACTCTACTGGGATATTTCTAGTTCTTGGCTTTGCTGGTGAAATGGCACAGTGTGGCTTTTAAGGAAGGGTCATGCTCCTCTCCTGAGAACCACTGTGAATAACAATCTGGTAGCTCTGCTCGGGGTCAGCTTGGTCTTTTTACTCAGGTCAGAGTGCATAACAATGCCCCAGCAATTTGGGATTGTTAATAATGGTTTGGCTCCAGATCTGGGGGAACTTGGCTGTTAAATGAAAATGGTACATGAATGGGCATTGCTGGAGAAGAAGAACCCAACCAGCTGTGGGCTTCTGAAAGATGTGGGGAGTTACTTTAGTACAAAGGGAAGTGTGTTCCTGGGTGTAAAAGCCTGTGCTGGAGGTGCCTGCCTTGAGGGTGATCTTCAGCTTCTCCAGCTGGGTTGGCTGCAATGAGGGGATTTTCTCCTGCCACCTCTCAGCAGAAGCTGAGTTTCCAGCCAGATCTGAGGAGGTGGTGATGGGCTGGTTCCTAACTGTCCCACCCTAACCACCTGCTTCCAGGAGGTCGGTTGGACTTGGCTCCAGATCCCCCTCAGGCTGCACCGTGACTTCAGTCAGGTCACCTCAGTGGTTTTCCAAGTCTCTTAATTCACAATATACCCTGAAAAACCAGAATCTCACCTTGAGGTATGAAAGTTTGCATTGCCTCCAATCAAGCTGAGGACTCCTGACACTCACTGGTGTGGCTGTAAGCCCAAGGCCTGCCACTTACACACCAAGCTGTGATTTCCTTGTCTGATAAAAGCACTTCCATTGCATGAGATGAAGCTTGGGAGAATTTCCTAAGCCAGACTGTACTCTGGAGTGTCTCTCATCCCAGCTCCTGTTTATTAGCACCTGATGCTTGTTTGAGGAATATAAGCAGCCCTATTTTTATCTTGTTTAGAAATTGAAAAAATTCAGAAGGGTGAAACAACAAAGAAGGATGAGGAAGAGAACTACCTGGATTTATTTTCCCACAAGAATATGAAACTGAAAGAACGAGTTCTGATACCTGTCAAACAGTACCCCAAGGTGAGGGCCCAGAAAAGAGTTTCCTGAACCTCTCTGATTTGCTTGTTTGCTGTGGATTTTTGGGGCTGACTGGCAGAGGTGGCAGCTGGGAGAGTCTCCAGGAGCTGTGCCAGGGATCCACCATCGCCACGGAATTTTTCCTCTCTGAGCTTGGAGGATCTTATTTCTAATATATGACATTTCTGGAATGTCTTGGGATAAAGCTAACTGGAGATGCATAGCTGGGATCTTTTCTTACTAGAATAAACACTTGCATGTGTGGAGCTTTGTGTTTTACAGTCAAGAACTCAGTTAACTCTCAAGACTCACTGCCTGTAAAGCTGCTGGAGAGAGGATGTTAGAATTAAACACTTGACAGGAGTTAATTTAGCTTGATTTTTTGGGTGGAGCACATTTTTTGTGATAAGAATGTTCTGGAATTTAAATTTTGGTGTGTGTTTTTTGGTCTGTTTTTTTTGTTGGTGAAGAAAAAATGGAGTGATGTAATTTTTTTTTTGGTCAGCCAACATTCAGAAAAGCTTTTGTTAAGGCTACTGAGCTCTGGAGCTTACTTTTTTTTTTTTTCTTTTTCTTCATTTACAGTTCAACTTTGTTGGAAAGATTTTGGGACCTCAAGGCAACACCATCAAGAGACTTCAGGAAGAGACTGGTGCTAAAATATCCGTGCTTGGGAAGGGCTCAATGCGAGATAAAGTAAAGGTGAGGGTGAGGGAGCTTCTCATACCCTGTGCCCTTGGGTGCAGAGATGGCTTCTATGAAAGCTGAAGTACAAAGTTTATAAAACAAGAATTAATTCCAGCTACTCTGAGGAGTTATTTGCTAAAAGAATATGTTTATCCTCTAGGAAGAAAAAAAAAAAAAAAAAAGATAATCCTTTTTCCAGCTGTTCCCTCTAAAATCCTGAAGTTCTCATGGTTCACTGGAGATGTTGGAGCAGTATGTTCCTTATAATCTTTAGTGAATCACAAAGTGCCAGGAGGGGGGTTGTTTTTTTCAAGCAGAAAAAAATGAATTGTTTTTCTTTCCCCTTCCTCCCCAAACTGAGCTAATGGTCAATGGAGCAGTAACTTAATTCAGCTTTTTACTTTAGCAGCATGAAGAGCATTTACCCTTCTAGCCTATTTATAGCTCCATAATGCCTTCTGAATGCTGCAGGTGCCTAAAAGCAGAGTTAGAGCAAGCTTGTTTGAAGCAATAGACTTCATTAGGTGGTAGAGAGCACCCTGGGCAGAAAGGTGGTGGAGAAGAGGAGCCCTGCTTGCACATGCCTCATCTTCAGGGCAAAAACATGTCTGGCATCACTGCATTTACCAAAATACCAGTCACCTGAAAAGACAGCTGTGGAATGATGGAAGGTGCAGAGTGCATGTGGCTTTTTGTGCAGAGGTACTCGTGTATATCGTGATCTGTGGCCAAAATGCTTTGACAGACATTAAGGGGCAGAAAAACAGATGTTTGGGGTTTTTTTAAGCAGCCATTTCTCTGCATCTTACCTGGATTTGAGAATCTCTGGCTTTGTTTCAGGAGGAAGAGCTGCGTAAAGGGGGAGATCCCAAATATGCCCATCTCAACATGGATTTGCATGTCTTCATTGAAGTTTTTGGCCCCCCTTGTGAAGCCTATGCTCTGATGGCTCATGCCATGGAAGAAGTCAAGAAGTTCCTCGTTCCAGTATGTACCCTGACCTTCATTTTCTGTTTGGAGGAGGCAGATGGGTTGTAGGGGGGTCAGATTTGCACAGTGCAAGGCTCATGCTGCAGGAATCAGTGTAGTAGAGGAAACCTGGAGTATTGTCTGTGGAAGCTTGGGATGACCCCATTCATGTTGCTAGAAGGCGTGTGCTGTTCCCTGACCATAATTAGAGACACATACACTTGCAGAGCAATCTGAGAGAGCTCTTGGAGTAGGAGTAGGTATTTCTCTCCCAGTTCTAACTGAGGACACTGGGGTGGGTGGGTGATTGTCTTGCTCTGCGTGTCATTGTTAGTAAGAGACTAAATTTAGCTGTGCCTGGCATGGACAAAACTTCAATGGGTTCCTCTGATCTGGAACTGCAGCATAGAAATCTGGCTAGAAAAGTTGACTGGTCAGATCAGAAACTGTAAGTGCAGAGGTGTTTGCTCTGCCCTGAAGATGGTGTGAGGATGAGGAGGGTGGCTGCCCAGGCAGCTCGGTGCTTGAATTCTGTGTTGTAGCTGCTTTCTGAGGCACACCTGTTCAATCAGTATTTCTCCTGCTTTAGATGTGGGTGATGTGAAGGACCCTCTGTGCTAATCAGGCAGTTGCACAGATGGCAGTCACCTGTTTGTGGATGGCTTTTACTGGTGAACTTTGTAAGACCCTGATGGCCAATTTCATGTTGGTTTTGTGGCTGCAGGAATATTGGCTGCAGGAACTGCAGAACTTGGAGTCTTTTGAATGTTACTAAAACTATAGTGTTGCTTACTAAATTAGGTGAGGAAAAAGGCAAAAATGGGAAAGAGAGCTGACAGGTAGAACATACCCTGGCACCACGTTCCCCAGTTGAGAGTGGGAGCTCAGATGTTCTGCCTGAAATACCAGGGGCAGGTGGAACCCAAGAGCAGCAGGTAGCAGAGAGGCGTGTGGGCACTGTGTGATTTCTGAGAGCCTGGCAGAGAGGAGGAGAGAGGCTCTGTGAAGTGTCTTTGAAAGAAAGAGGTCATCTTCAGGCTGCCCCTGGGATGTGCAGAAGCTCAGCTTGCTAAGGGGGGGGTGCAGCCTTGCTATTTAAAGTGTCACTGCCTTCAAACAACGTGTTAAACTTGAGAAAACTGCCAGAGAAGTCAGTGTGGAAGCCAGCAGTGCTGTGAAGACACATCTGGTAGGAGCCTCCTCTCTTTGTGGCGTTGCCATGGCATCATGCAGATCCTGGGTGCCAGGCCAAGCCTGCCTGTGTGTTGAGGGGAGGGATGGGGTAGGATGGTTGCTGCGGGGTCACCAGAGATCTGTTCAAATTCCTGAAGCTAGACACCTCCCCCCCAGGTGATAAAATCACACAGAGCCAGACACAGAGTGGGTGCCTAGGAGTTTGGAAAGGCAGCCAAATGGGTGTTTACTCCTCGACAGGCAGCATCCTATCCCCTTCCTCAGGGTGTTGGGAGCACAGTGGTATTTTATCTTCTGTGGGCTCATTGCCAACCACTCTCCTTTACATGGGAGCTGTAAGATGCTGGGGGTGAGACCGTCCTTCCCGACGTCACCTCTGAACTCCCCAACGTTTGCAAGTAAATCTTGGTGACATCCCTGGGATTCTGGACATCAGAAGCCCTCTGAGTGAAGTCCCTTTCCCAGGGACCAGCTGTAGCTCCCAGCCATGCAGGTGGCGTGTCCTTGGCCAGGCTGGGGGCTGGCACTTGTGCTCTGCTGCCTCGCCCAGCAAATCCCAGCAAAACAAACCAGCAGGTTTGAGTTTAGGACTGACAAGTTATTTTTATTCCAGCCTGTGCTACCTTGGAGCACCCAGTGCCTCATTAGCCATTCTTTGGAGTTGACTCTTTCTCTTCTTTAGGATATGATGGATGATATCTGCCAGGAGCAGTTCTTGGAGCTCTCCTACCTCAACGGTGTGCCGGAGCCAAACCGCGGCCGAGGGGTCCCGGTGAGGGGCAGGGGAGCAGCTCCACCCCCACCTCCCCCTGTTCCAAGGTAACATTCCCAAAACCACAAACCTAGAAACGCTGCATCTTGCTCAAGATTTATCCTGCCAGAGGAGGTTAAACCACTTGTGCTCTCATATCAGCTGTTGGCCTCGGCCTTGGCTTCTGGCCAAGGCTTTCTAGTCTGGTGTGGCAATGTTTGCAGCGAGCTGGCATCCTGTGTTTGTATGTTTCGAGGTGTGATCTGGGACAGTGGATGTCTCCTGGCTTCTTTTTGATGCCTGAAACCAGAAGCTTCGTCAAGGAATCTTCCAAAAATTGGCCAATGGAATCACTTAGATCAACGTGTCACTTGTGCTGCTGCAGCCTTCAGCAGAATGAGCGTTTTCAGTTTAAACTCCCTTTGAGAGGCCCAGGCTGGGGTTACTCTGTCACTGCTGTCAAGGCATTGGGGTAAACCAGTGATAAAACCCCAGCACTGGAGTTCTTGCTTCACTGTCTGCTTCATGGGGGTGAATGTCACTTGTGTCTAGCCCAGAGCTGTCCCTGCTCATCCCCACCTCGATCTGTGTGGTCCCAGAGGCCTGGCAGTTGTTACAGGTTAATGATGGGGGCTGTTTAAACTCAACTCGGAAATTACTCGGCCAAAGTTCTGGGTCGGATTTATTTTGTTGCACAACACCTAATGCAGCAGAATTCCCATCCCAGAAGAGATTTTTGTAAACCCTGCAAAACAACATTGACAGTTCTTGTGCTTTTCTTCTTGCTGAAGAAATCCCAGCTCGGTTAACGGCGACTCTCTTTATTTACCAAGCTGTTGCATTTTAAAGCAGGTGTAAGAAGCACGTGTGCTGCCCTGGCCAGCCACAGCTGCTCACCAGCCCTGTTCTCTCCTTGCAGGGGCCGTGGGGTTGGGCCTCCCCCTCCTCCCCCCCCTCCTCGGGGGGCCCTGGTGCGGGGAGCCCCGGTGAGAGGCGCCATTGCCCGGGGAGCTGCCGTCGCCCGTGGGGTCCCTCCTCCCCCAGCAGTACGAGGTGCCCCTGCACCCAGAGCACGTGCAGCTGGCATCCAGAGGATACCTCTCCCTCCTCCTCCTGCTCCAGAAACCTATGAGGAATATGTAAGAAACTGTTTCTCTTTGTTTGCTTTTTCATTCCAGCTAACTGACCGTGGATTAGACACACACCCCCCCCCGGTGTTGAAATAAGGGCTAAAAACAGTGAGATTGCTCTGGAGAAGTGGCCAGCAGGCAGGAGAGTGGTGCTGCCTGACCTGCTGTGCCTCTTTAGTCCTCAAAGCAGGACTTGGACAAATGAGCCCCTTCTCTGCAGCAGGGAAGGATTTCCAGGCTCCTCTGAAAGCTGCTGTAGCCCGAAGGGAGTTCTGTCGTCACTGGTGACCGAGCAGTGACCTCTGATCCTCCCGTTAACACCCTTTGTCATCATCCATTTCAGGGCTATGATGATGCTTACGCAGACCAGAGCTATGAGGGGTATGAGGGGTACTACAGCCAGGGCCAAGGGTAAGTTTGGGTGTCTCTGTTACTGAGAAAACTCTGCATGGTCTTTTATTTTTTGTTCTTTTATTTTCTGTTAAGGGAATGGAAACATTTCTGATTTGAGCCGTAGGGAAAGTGCCCTGTTGTGCTGGAATCTGCCCGGGAAATCACTTTTGGGAGCTTCCCAGTGCCCTTGTCAACTCTGTAAATCCAGTGACCAGTCACAGCACAGCCACGGGGGAGAGTGGGCACCTTTGCTTTCCCAGTGTTTGTGCAAGTTGTGTCAGTTGAGGAGTGAACAGTTTCAGCTCTGTGTGTAACCAACACCATTACTCTTGCAGGGACACAGAATACTATGACTATGGACACGGGGAGGCACAGGAATCCTATGAAGCTTACGGTATGTCTGGGAAAACTCTTGACAGGGAAGGGGCTGCCCATAGTTGGGAATTGCCTGTGGCACTTGCAGGCAGCTGGGAATTGCTCATGGCCAACCAGCTGTTTTCCAGTCCCTCCACACTGAGCAAAAACTGAGGAGACTGATTTCCAGCATTCTACCCTACAGATTATCCAGGGCTGCACAACCAAAGGCATTTTGTGGGTTATGTTTTAGGTTCTCTAACTTGATTGTCTCAAAGGTGACGCTTTTCAAGTTTCATTTTTGAACTATGGAAATATCTTTTCATTTCCTTGTAGCTTGAGAATATTTTTAAGAGCTCTGGATTTCCACCCACAGTGCCACTTTTGCTGCAGTCTGGTTTTCACTGAGTGTATCTTGTTGAGCTGGATGAGTGCATGGTTCCATCTGCTGCCTTGTCCTCAAAAACCCGTTGGCTGCCACTGACTCCTCACTATACATGTGCTTGAAAAATGGATTTAAATGTCATAGCAAAGCCTCCCCTTGACTGGGTGGAACAATTCTGGTCTATATATGACTTGCGAGGAGTCTGTGAAGTTCAGCTGATTTGAAAAGCTATCAGCTTAGGCTAGACTGAGGGGTGTGGGAGACCAGTTTAACCACCACTGTGTGAACCACCAACTGTGGAAAACAATAGCTGAGGTGCTGGCCACAAAGGATTGGGTGACTGCAGGGGGTTTTTTTTATTATCATTTTTATTAAGCTGGGTTATATCTCCAAGCTTACGAATAGCATCTGCATGTGGTGGTGACTAAGATTCATTTTCCTCTCTCTGTAAACAAGCTGAACTAGAAACAGTTCTGACAGCTACAGAGCCAGCTGCTCCTTGGCACAAAACACACTGGGTGAGGGTGGCCTCCAAACCGGGGTGTCAGCGCCCAAAGGTGCCAGTGAACCCAGGTAGTGATGAACTGGAGGAACTGGGAATCCCCTGGGTATTAGGACAGCAGAGTTGTTAACAGGGTGCCTGTTTCCTGCCCTGGCCTTGGGCTGTTTGCTGCCCTAGCCTTACTCTGGGAGAAATTCCAGCTCGGGTGCTTAACCAAAGATGCTTTTCCAGTGTGAGGTGTGTTTGAGTAGCCAGCTGCTGTCAGTGCCACTGCCCCTTTCCCACCTTCAGTGGCTTGGGGAGTCGCCCACGTTAGTCACGCAGCACAAAGAGGCTTCTGTGCCTCCTGCCTGGTAGGAGAGCAGTGGTGGCGTCCGGGGTGGGAAGGCCAAATGCTCCTTCTGTACTTGGCGTGGAGTTGCCACAGCTAATCTGTTTATCCACAGTCATTTCCTTTGGTCTCTGCTTTCATGAAAACAGAATTAGAGGAATACATTGTTGAGCCAGGCTGGAGATGGTTTTGAGAAAACAGGGACGTGCTGCGCGGTGGTAGGAACAGGCTCGGTTGTGTTCCAGGCTTTGGAACATAAACTGGTGACCCTCCAGAGGTCACTCCCACTCTGACTGAGAGAATGGCCAGTGTGCCAGTGCCAGTGCCAGCGGGGCAAGGAGAAGCTGTAGTGAAAGCTGAGCTTGGATACCTGGGGTGGGGGCTGGCTCGGGGACAGTGGGGACGTGTGAATTTGGTTGGCTTGACCAGTGGTTGTACAGAGCAGAAGGTTGGGGCTCTGTCCTGTGCTGCTGCAGCTCGAGCAGGAGAGCTCTGCTCTGACAAGGTGAGCAGATGCTGCCTGTAAATCTTCCCCTACTCATGCAGGGGAAGGAATAGCAAGTCCCAGTCTGGTGGCTGGAAGTTGGGTTGGATGTGCTGCCCTCCTCCATTGGCACAGTTCTCCTGGAACTGCCTCGCGTGGCTTCGGGGAGGGAGAGAAGCTCTACCTGCAGCCAGGACCCCTGGGCTGGGGGTGCTGCTGGGGGTGCAGGTGCTGCTGGGGCTGGTTGTAGGTGTTACTGGGGGTGCAGGTGCTGCCAGGGGGTGTAGGTGTTGTTGGGGTTGGTTGTAGGCACTTCCAGGGCTGTGGGCACTGCTGGGGGTGTAGCTGTTGCTGGCCACCAGCCTGAGGTGCCACAAGTGCTGCACCCTTGGCTTTGTTGGGCTGCCAGAGCTGCCCCATGAGTTGGTTTTGTCTCTGCCTGCTTTGGCACTGCCTCCCCACAGCCTCTGGCACTGCCCCGGTGGGCACTGCCGGAGCTCCCCGGGCATCCCACGCAGGCCGCTTTCCTCCCTGGGCTCCACAAACCAGAGGCTCTGGGTGACCCTGGGGAGTTGTTCAGGGCAGGGGGGAATTTGGGGTGAAAGCTCCATGGAGAGGCCCCGTGTGGCCATCCCTGACCTCTCCCTCTCTCTCCCACAGGGCAAGATGACTGGAATGGAACCAGGCCCTCCCTGAAGGCCCCGCCGGCCAGGCCAGTGAAGGGGGCCTACAGAGAGCACCCGTACGGACGTTACTAGGAAAGAAACATGAGGGAAAAATATCAGTTATGAGCAAACAGTTGTTACTGATTCTTGTATCTCCCGGGATTCCCGTTGCTTTACCCACACCAGACAAGTAATTGTCTAACTGTTTTTCTTCGTGGCCCTTTTTCTCCCACTCCATCCTCACCCTGCATTCTGGCTTCTGTACGTAGTATTTTAAAAACGAGTTAAATAGATTTAGAGGAGCGACTTTTAATTGGTAGTTTATTATTAGTAGTTTATTTTTCGCTCTTGCTCTCTCCAGTGTGTAGATGGCTTTTCTGGCTTTGTTGTGTAGATAAACACATCTGTACCTTGTGTAATAAAAACAACAAAAAAGAAAAAAAA
>JAOEGS010012282.1:0-11155 GCA_025447755.1 Corythornis vintsioides | reverse complement strand
CCCCTGACACCCTGGGATCCTGTGTGACCTAACACAGGAAACAAAGCTATGTATCTGATGTTATTTGCAGAATAAATTCTAAAATTTTGAAAATGAGAAACCAGAAAGATTGAATACCTGGTGATGTCACCAGGAACACCCAGAGGGAAGGAAATAAGTGGCTTTAAAGTGGAGATGAGCATTTTCCCACATTCCAATGGCTTACCATGAGAAATATGACCATATTCTATAACACTGGAGATGAAATAACCAGCTGCACCTTTAGCAATGTCTGTATATTTGAACACCATGACTGTCCAAAGTTAATTTTTTAAGACTCCTATGTTGCAGTTTCTGATATGTCAATACAGTGAAGTGTGTTCAGATGCATAAAAAATTCCCAGGGGAAAAAAGGTGTACAAATAATTTCCCCCTCAAGAGTGGATGGTAAAATTACATTGACTGTTATGATGCATAATTGACCAGATCAAGTGCTTAATTTGCAATATTAACAGCAACCCAGGTCTTGTACTTCAGGCAGGGATCTCTCTGATTGATCTCACACAGGCACAGCAACTGCTGCCATCAAAATTATCAAGTGTTCAGTTCCTACCTAGGTCAAGGTATTTCAACTCCTCTAACATTCAGTGTCCTTGCTATTTAAAAAAAAAACAAACCTTCCATTTGTGTTATAATAAATAAATTGTTCTTCTCTGCTCCTTGTGCCTCATGGGACAGTTCACAGCAAATAGTTGCCTGCCAAATCATAAAGAACTTGAGAAAAAGTCAACACAGGGCTTGGTTGATAATGTGAAAAATCCTTTTCTTCTACAATTCAGTTGTGGACTTCACTTTTGATGCAGAATGGGGTCAACTGCATGGCCCTGTATTTGCAACTGCTGAATTTCCAGTCCCAGATCCATGCAGCAGTTCCAAATCAGTGCCATGCACTTGTGTCAGCAGAACTTCTGCTGTAAAACTCATTAATTACAGGGTGAATATTAGTTGAGGAAAAGTGAGGCATCAGATAGGTATTAAAAACATTGCTGGGGTTTCACCTGGAATGGGCTAAGGAATTGTGCTCATCCAACATCAAGAAAACATTACAATCCAGAAGAAGGAAAAAACCAGTTGTCTGAAGGAACAGAAACCCTACTGCACCAAGAAAGGTCGTGGAACCTGTCCCAGTTATCCCAGGATAGCAAAGCATGTCTGTAGCTTTCCATCAGTTGTCACATCAGGAAGGTACCCTATCAGAAGAGCTCTGAACCTCCCTGCCTGCAGCCATGAAGGAGGCCCAAGGGCACAAGTCCTGCCTTTCAACATTTGTTTGTGTGCCTAAATGAGACATATCCACTATGAAAATGCCCAGCAGCAAAACAAACTCCCCTGCTCCAGGTTGTCACTGTTTAGAGTGTGACAAAAAAAATACAACGTATACAAAAGCAAGTATTTTATTTAGAAAATTTAGAACTATTCACTTGTATATTCACAGAAGTATCAGAGTCAGAAAACAAAGCATTTTCTTGGGTGAATTTTTGTGTAAACAGATGAAGAAAACAAATTATTTGATTACAAAGAACCGTACTGGCCAGATTTGTAAAACTTCCCTTGCAGAACAAATGCAGCTGGTGTGTGATGAATTCTGTGTTCTGATTCTCACTGCTTCCCTCCTGGACAAAGACTCAAAGCCAAGTGGCTGTCATGCTTTGAGCAGCACCATGCCAGCAGGCAGAAAGGACTGCAAGAGCCCCACTGACAGGATCTGTCAGCCTCCCTTTGACCTACACAGTTCTGTTTTGCTAGATGACAGGGTTTTAATCTTTATGTAATTATTATATAGTAGATAAAAAGATCTGTTTTTTTTTTTTTAGATTGGACTTTCAAGTCTTGTATTTAAGATTCAGCTACGTTTGTACTTAGTTAAAACTCTTCATTTCACTCTTCCCCTCTTTCTGTCATCTTTTATCTATTCCAGGTTTCTTTCACTATAGGAAGTGTGGATTTTTTCTGAGTTGTAAGTAAGTTTAGAAAGTTTTAATCTGCAAAAAAACCCATCTTATTTAAAATAATATTATGCTGGGCTTCAAGTCCTCACAGTCTTTAAAACTGAAAAATCTACTCAAATTTAAAAGCACAGCTTATTCAGTTAAAGAAAATACTTCTGTAATTGCTCCCTTTATATTTTTGGTCTGAAATTTTGGCATTATTTATGGGTAGTCCTTCTGATTTTAGGAGGTTTCACATAAGGAAGACCCTATTTTTGCAAACATACTGCTGTAAGCAATTGTCTGGTGAAAAATAAATTACTGGAGTCTTACAATAATCAATCTCTGTGTCATAGTGCATTGTAAATAGAATTACACATTTAAAAATGTAAAGATCAGCCTGATCATAATGTCATGCTGTGTTGAAAATCCTTATGCAATATATGAATGAGACCAATAAAGTAGGAACCCAATCAGAACTAACAATGTATCAGCTATTTTAAAATACAATTTCACCCAGAACTAAAATACTTTCAGGTGTCACACACCATAATGGTCATTGAGATAATCCAGCACTGAGGAGGTACTTGACAAAACATTAAAGACTTTTTTTTCTTGTTTTGAAGTGATCCGTTCCATCATGTACATTAAGTGGTGGTGAAAGCAGGTAAAGGGAGTTCCATGCTCAAGAGCAATGTCAACCCAGTCCTGGATGCACTTCAAAGGTGTTTCTTCATATCCTGCAAACATAGCTGGATTTGCCAAGAGTCCTCTGGCCACCATTATACCTTCAGATTGGAAATCAAAGCAGTAAGTTACACTACAGTTTACATCTGCCATGAACCCTCCCTGTAGCTGCTGTGCAGCAGCACTTAGGTCAGGTCCCCAGAGCTTGGGAGAACAAGGAAGAGCATTGCAGCTCTACCAGAGACATGTATTTAACATTCCAAGCCTCTGAGTTCCTGAACACCTGTCAACACATTCCCCTTGATGATCTATCCTTCCAGAACTTCTGGAACGAACACAGGGCACAGAAGCTGTTCTCCCTGCTTTGTGAACTTCAATAGTTGCATTTTTATTTGCTACACACATACAAGGCTGCCTTTTAAGACAGAGTATGGATGGAAAGACACTTAGCAACATGCTAAGTTAAGTAAATTTTAGTGCACTCAGGTGATTTGCTGTCCCAGAATCTGTTTCCAGTAAGAATTCAATGTCTCAGTGATATAAATTCAGTAAGAATTCAATCTCAGTGATATAAATCCCAGAGCTCTTGTTCTGCAGTAGATCTTTCTGAACAAGCCAGTGCATCTCTGACTATAACACCAAGCTGTCAGATAAGCCCATGTAAGTTCTGTATCACACTTCAGTCTCCTCTTAAACAATGGGATGATCAAATATGACAGATTTGTTTTGATATTGTACATGACTGAAAAGAAATGATGCTTTCTATATTTGCTATTAAAGGTCAGCTGGGCTATGAGAACATTCTTTTCTGTTCTGTATTTTGGGTTTGGACTAGAAAAGGTTCCTTCCAACCCAAAAGAAACCTGCCAAGTGAACTTTTCCTTCTGACACCAGCTACTGTTGTCAGTCTTAAGATGCAAAGTGTGTATATCCAGAACTCCACCTCAAAACACATACTCAATGTCCACGTTGTCCTCAAACCACAGGCAGCTGCAGGGATCTACTGTGACTAAAAAACTGCAGTGCAATCTCTCACCCCCAGATCCACACAGATCTGAGTGCAATGCCTGAGGCTAACCATCTTACTGCCAAGTACCTTCAGCTTAACAGTATTTCCTTTTTCTGTCATACTCCTACTGTGAGAATCTGCTCCCACGTGCAGGAAACAAAGATTTCCAAATGCAAGTTTACAGTTCTTTAAAAGATGGTCAGCTCTACAGAGTGAGTGACTGACTGGGGGCCCCCCTGAGCTCCACTCCTGAGTGATGAGAAAGCAGCATTAAGCACAGAGCTTTTGTAATTTGCCTCGGAAAACATTATTTGTGGCTTCAAAGAACAGTGCTCTTGGGCTCTGATGATTACAAGTGATTCTGTCTATAAGGCATCTAAAACATCCTCTTTCATTTGCCTCCTGGAAGAGTGAAGAGCACTCAAATCATGTCCTACTTACTGCCAAAGTAAGTACTTCAAAATCAGATTTGTAAGTTTACTTGGAAAATAAGAGTGTGTTTGATCTTACCATCTGCTCCTGTCAGGTGATGAACATTTTCAGCATCTTTTAAAGTTTTGATGTCTCCATTAGCCACAATAGGTATAGACATGCTTTGTTTAATTATTTTAATGGCATCATAATGTACAGGCTGATGTCTTTCTTCTACACTTCTCCCATGTACTGTGATCCACGAAACTCCAGTTGCTTCAGCTTTTTGACATAGGTCAACTGTTCTTTTTAAGTCCTCGTGGATCCTAAAATTCAAAGGAATTAAAACATTAGATAGGAAGTTACCTGAGCTGTATAAAAAGCCCTCCTCCATAAGGAGGGGTAACCACAGATTTGTATAAATAACTGTATAACATATAATAGAAGTATAAATAAAGAAGATACTGTTGGAATCTAAAGAGGGGTCTTCATAAAGGCATACAAATTTAAAGCATGGAAACCACTAATTAGTTTATAATTTCCCATGATATCAAGTCTCTGAAATATACATGGCAAATTTGATACAGATTGAGCAAAGGTGCCCTGAAGATTTAAAAAGAAACAGAACTAATTTGCATATTTTGTGGTGGGGAAAAAAAAATCCTACTAGTAATTGTTCCCCTCTCCTGAAGGGCTGTAAACTGAGCTGAAATTGAACTGACAGATATGCAAGAGCCACACGGGGTGTGTGGATAAACAGCTGAGGAAGGGGTTCAGAGAAATGCAAAGCACCAGTTCACACGGGTTCAGAAGTGCTGCTGGGAAGCAGGATGAGCTCCTTACAGCAGCTGATGGGACCAGTTCCAGTTCTGTTACCCTTCTGTCAGCAGTTCACAGAGTAAACCCCTGAGATGATCCAGACTGGGCATTGCTTTTCCTTTATGGAAACACTGTTTAACTTGTACTTGATTGCAAAACTCCAGCATCCAGGATGTCACAGACTGTGCAGGTTCTACCATCTGAGGCTGGGATTATTTGCCCCAGACATCCTTCCACCATCTGGGATCCAAATATCTCATCAGCCTTCACACACAAGGAAACTGCTCTCACGTGCAATATTATGTAACAGAATTACTTGTATTATACTGTAAGTAACACAGGAACATGTTCCTTTGGAAGGGTCCTTCCATGCACCACAAGCAGCAGAGAAGTCAGACACACCTGATTTTAATAGAGACTGAAAATCGAGGGTTGTCGATCTGATTCCGAACGTGCCTCACCATATCTTGAACCAGTTCTGGTTTATTTATCAAACAAGCCCCATAACCTTCTGCTGCTGCCCACCTTTCAAAGAAAAAGAACATTTGCATTCTGCATTAAAAAAAAAAAGTCGATTAATTTCAGCCAAACACATCAGTTTTCCTGAGGACCTTTAGCAAGTGTGGTACAGAGAGCTGGCTGCAGATAGAGCTGTGTGCAGGCTGACAGCTTTTAGATTCTGGTTTGGTCTCCACTGGACTCTGTGCTTCCTTCAGGCAAGTTGCAAATCTCTTTCAGTTCCATTTTCTGTCCACAAAATGGACTCAGGAGGAAGATAAATTAACATTTAATCAACAATGGTTTAAACCACACGTAAAATACATCCTGTGATGATTCCCCTTCTATGGGATCATGGCTTTCTTCTCAACAGAAAATGAATTTGGATTGAAAAGGGAGGTTTGTGAAATGCAAGTAAGGATATGATTTCAGCAATATTCTGTATTCCCTCAACTGCAGAAATCTGTCTTGACTGGCAGGAAATAACCTTTGCTTCCACTTACAGATGCAGTGTTTTTCTTAATCAGTTTTTCTTATAAAGGCAGATCAAATGCACAAAGTGGTATTATTTTGAAACAAAGGATTTAAACATAAGCCTGCATTTTTGGCCTAAAAGGAACTCAGTGTAGCACACTTAACTGCAGTTAGCTTAGAAATAAAAACCACACTACACTTCCATTCCAAAGCCTCAGATCTTCCCAAAAATTCTTCTAAAATACTACAATTTTAAGTCAAGAATTTTAAGTCTAAGCTAATTAGAATAGACCAAGTCTTTGCACCATAACATTCTCCTTCACTTTCCTACATTTGTAAGTCTTCACTCAGAAAAAAAGCTGCCTGACAAGGATGTAATAAATAGCTCTCAACTGAGCCAGTTAGCAGGGACCTTCATTTGTGTATTACTCTGCTTCCCTGTCAAGACAAAATCTTTATCAATCTAAGTAAGAAGTAGATCACTAATTCACTGCACTTATCAACCTAATAAAAGCTGGAAGAAAATCTCTCCAGCACTTCTTGAATAATAGAATCTGTATAATTACATTTGAGAGCCTATCCTTCACTTGCAGCAGTCTGAGACATTGGGGACTTGCTTCACTATTTTGGGAATTGCCACATCATTTCTCAAAACACTCTCCAAATGATTTGCAGCAAGCACTTTTGGTAATGCATATTTAACAGCTGTTGGGGAGGGTCGGACACTTCACTCCTGAGCCACCACTCAATATCTGGGAAATTAAAAGAGGCACGTTGGCAAATACACCTGGTGTTCCCAGTCTCACCATGGTGACAGGCATCTCAGAACACTCAGAAGTGTCTTGCCACAGATCCTTCTGACAGGTTAAAAAGCTCTTGTCTCTCAAAGTCTATTTTTAAGTTAAAACAAAAATTACTCTGAAGATCAGCATCCTTTATTCTCTCATCATTATTTCATCAGCTCTTTCAAAGCTTTACCTCTGAGGACAGCCACAGTTCAGGTCTACTCCCTCTGCGAAAGGACAGACGATACGGGCAGCATCACACAAAACCTGAGCCTCTCTGGCAGCAAACTGAACAATCAGGGGATGATCACCTACTCCAATGGAAAGACAGTTGGAGATTACAAACAAAAACCAGAAAATAAAAAGCAGAAATTCTAAATATTGGATGGGTTTTGTACCATCCTGGGCTACTGGCTCTAAGTGACACTGCTTCATCACCAGGGGGCTACAGAGGGCCTTCCAAACTCAACTGCTCTGTGATTCTTCAAGCCCTAGGTCACAAATAAAGGTTCCTGACCAGTGGCTACTAAATGAGTGTGTCTAGCAAGAGAGGTGGGGATTCAGATGGCCATGTGTCCTAGATGTGCACTCTGTGCCTGAAGCTGGTCAGCTGCTCACCTCTCACATGGAACTGAGTGTTCTCTGCTTTTCAGCAGCCTCCATCCTCCACCTGCTGCCCCTCTGCCATGGCTGGGTGGGAAACTTGCTTATGGAACCAACCCTTCAGAAAGAAGCTGAACAACCCACAAGCTTTGTCCTTCCTTATCCCAGCCCATCCTTTTCCTCTTCTGTGCTGGTTTTTATCCAGGATGCAATATGCAGAGTTGGAATGAGAACACACGGGGTAGAGGCAGCTTTAGCAGCTCTGCCAAGTGGGAAAACCAAGTGTCAGTGCTCCTCAACCTGGGGCTGCTGAACTGCTTGTGATTTACTGAGCCCCTGCAGAGAGCCAGCTGGTCATTTGGAACATGCTCTCCTCTTTACAGCTCCTGCATTATGTGAAAGGCATCTAAAAATATCCCAGTCTTAGCACTCACTTTCCATATAAACAATTGCTGCAGTTAAGGGGAACATCTGAGCACTGATGAAACAGAAGACCCAACAAATGCACTAAGTGCACTTCTGGTACTGAAAAGACCTCAAGTGCTTCTGAAGATTTTTCTATTTTAGTGGAACACTGAATTGCTCTTGAAGGAGTGGAACTTAATTCAGAGAGGGCAACAGTAGCCTCTCAATCACACTGAGACAATTCTAGAAGTCACCTAGCTGCTGCCCACACTTCTCTTGCTGCAGCCCAGGATGGATTGCCCTTCTTGGCTGCCAGTGCCCACTGCTGCCTCATGGCCAGCTTCTCAGCCACCAACACCCCCAAGGCCTTTTCTGCAGAGCTGCTTCCCAGCCCCTCACCCCCCAGCCTGGATGGATAGTGAGGGTTGTTCTGACCCAGCTGCAGGACCCTGCACTTAGTCTTGTTGAACATCATACTCCTTTGTGGAGGTGCTGTGGTGATGTTTCTATGCAGTCCTTGCTTCTCCCCACTGACCCTAGCTAGGATTAAACCTCCTGGCCTCTTCCTGCTCCTTTTAATCACCTTCTTCATATTTCAAGGAGTCCATCAAGAGCCCCTTCCACTTTCCACTCCAGATAATTCAAACCCTGGTTCTTTTTCAGTCCTTGAATACACTCTATCAATGTTTGGTCTATTTTTTTTGTCTTTAGCAACCCTTTTCCTAGAGACCAGAAAACTTCCCAGCAATGAGCTGTTTGTCTCTGAAATGCACAGAGGAAACTGCTGGGAAAAGAACCTTATTACTACCTTACCCTGGAGCTGTCTGGGGTGGAGTTCATTTCTAAATGGATTTAAAGAAGCCTGTAGGGTGCTCTTTGGGGTTTTGTGACACCAGTGTTTTGGCTATTGCTGCACAACACTCAAGCAGTGTCCAAACCTTCTCCTTTTCTCACTCTACCTCCCCTTGTCCCCAGCAGACAGCTCGGGGTGGGCACAGCTGGGCCAGCTGACCCAAACTGGCCCAGGAACATGCCATGTAACATCAAGCTCAGAAATATCACTGGAGTGGCAGGGAAAGAAGGTGGTTTGGGACATGAAAATTGTGTTCCAGGGTGGTTGCTGCTTGGAGACTGGCTGGGCATTGGTCTGCTGGTGTGAGGGGGGAAGCAGCTGCCTGTGCATCCCTGGTTTCACTGCTTTTCTTTCTTCACATACTAAGATGTCTTTATCTTCACCAAATTTGATGTTATTTAAAAGCAAGTTTTACCTTCTTTTGCTCTTCCTATTCTCTCCCTGTTGGGGAGGACAGAGGAGGGAGTGAGCAGCTGTGTGGGTGCACAGCTGCTGGCCAGACACATGTTGCCAAACCACCACTCCTTTAGATCTGACTGGAGCCCCTGATTTCAGGTGGAGACAAGGTTTTCCACTACTCCATTTGACACACTATCACTGGGATGACCTTATTCTAGTACATTCTAGTATTCCTAGAATCCTTCTGTGGTTTTACAATCACCAAAATTGTTAATGGATGTCAGTTGGTGGAACAGACATCTGACAAGGCAATGGTTTCTTAAAAAAGTACCTTTGTTAGTTGTGAATTCACTGTCTCTTGCTTTTGCAGATCTCACAAAATCATCTGCCACTATCATTGGAGTGTAACACAGATCACAGTTGTATTTCCTAACCAAGGTTCTGAATGCCAACCTGCAAACAGATACAAATTGAGAGGTAAATAGGAAATACATTTTTTTTTATGATTAGCTATTCCAAAACGCTGTTCTCACAGGCATGTGGGGATCCCAGGGTGTCAGGGGCGGGAAGGGAGCCTGGAGATCTCCGAGTCCAACCCCCTGCCAGAGCAGCCCCATGGGATAGAATCTGATCCAGCACAGGGCACAGGAACCAGCCAGGGGGGCTGGGAACTCTCCAGAGCAGGAGACTCCACAACCCCTCTGGGGAGCCCCTGCCAGGCTCTGGCACCCTCCCAGCAAAGAAGTTCCTCCTCATGCTGAGTTGGAGGGATGCTCACATGTAATCATAAAACATGACCCATACCTTTCTCCATCTTAAAGAAAGGAGAAAAGGGCACTGTTATTGTTTTTATAGCAGATAACCTTTGAGACAATAGACTGCAAACGGTGACAGGACAGTTACTTACTTTGAATAGCGAACCATAGGGGCACATATTTTTACAACTCGCCCAGAATTAAACAAATCCATGGGATTTTTTGCTTGGCATTGTTTAGGTTCTGCGGTGTCACCAATCATCTACAAATACCAGCATCTGGAAAAACAAAGCGTTTGGATGTCTGGAATTCCGCTGCATCCCGCAGGCCCCGCAGCCGCTGAAGCCGGACAGGCCTCTGTGGAAGCATCCCGCAGCGTCCCGCACTCGCACTGCCAACAGCGACACGCGTGTCCCCAGCGGCCGCCTCGGCGCCACCGCTGTCCTCACGCTGCAGAGCGGGCGGCCCGGGCTGCCAGGGAGGGATGCGGGAGCCGCTCCGTGCGGGGCCGGACCAAGAGCTCCCACTCCGCCCCGCAGAGGAAGCTTTTCCTCATGTCCCGCAACGGCCGTCCCGCTGCGGCCCCTGCCAGCGGTCTCTCATCCTCCCGCTGCGGGTCCAGTTCCCTCCGCTTCTCCCCTCCCCGGCCCGAGGTCGGCTCCCGCGCGGCAGAGCCTGGAGGCTGCGGGGAAAAGCAAACACCGCGCGGCTGCCGCCACAGCACCGTCCCACGGCCAGGCCGCGCTCGGGTCCCAGCTCGGGTCCCAGCTCGGCTCGGCTCGGCCCGGCTCTGCCCCGCTCCCTCCCCGCTCCCGCCCGCCCCGCCCGGCCCCGCGCTCACCACGTGCACGAGCCGCCCCGCAGCCGCCGCCCGTCGCGCGCTGACGCCATCACCGCCGCGCCACAGTGACGCGCGCGCGTCGCCCGCAACCGCCGGCAGCTGCCAGCATGGAGGAGGCGGGGAAGGGCGGTGCGGCCCCGGCGGCCCCGGCCCTCGCCGAGCTGCTGGCGGACGGTGAGGAGCGGCCGGGGGCGGCTCGGGGGTGGCGGGGCTCGGCTCGGGGCCGGGGGCAGCGCGGCGGCGGCGGCGGCGGGAACTGGCTGTGCTCCCGCCGGCAGCACCGCGTCGGGGGGTCCCGTCCGCGGGTGGCCCTTGCGAGGTCCTGTGCTGAGGGCGGGGAGAGGCGGTGGAGAGTAGCCGGTGCTCGGGGCGCGGAGGGCGGGTGAGTGCGGCCGAGTGACCGAAAGTTTGGGCGGTGGAGGGGCGGCGGGCGCCGGGTGTCCCCATTCCCGGGAGGAGTGACCCCATCCCCTGGGAGGAGTGTCCCCATCCCCCGGGAGGAGTGTCCCCATTCCCCCGGGAGGAGTGTCCCCATTCCCCCGGGAGGAGTGTCCCCATCCCCCGGGGAGCAGTGTCCCCATCCCCCGGGGAGCAGTGTCCCCATCCCCCGGGGAGCAGTGTCCCCATCCCCGGGAGGGGTGTCCCCATC
>JAOEGS010012280.1:31422-51339 GCA_025447755.1 Corythornis vintsioides | reverse complement strand
AAACAAATGCTGTTTTCCCCAGCATCACCCCATTGCATCTCTTACAGCTCATTCACTTTCTGAGACAGAAGAGTGAGACACTTAAATTTGGTTATTCTAGATAGTTCACCTCAAAACACATTGGGGATTTGATGTAATTACTGGAATATTCTGTGCTCCACATGGTCAGGGGCCGTGCAGATGCAATGCCATATTGTGCTACTGACAGAGCCCAGTGTGTAGAGGGTGTCTTAAAATTGTAGTAGAAATTTAATCCAGAAATTCGTTTATTTCTAGATATTTTTTCCTAGTACTTTTCCAGTAATTAAGTCTCTTCCATGACCTAAGTGGACACAACCTGCCATCCAATAAAGTAGTAAATAAATCTATCAGTGCATGGAATCTTAACATGAATCCTGAGTGACTCTGCCTGGTTAGAAATGAGCACTTTCTTTCTCACATAAAACACCATGGGTGAGAACAGCACTGAGTGGCAATTAATATTTACTACCCTTTGGAGAAAGTTATTTTTGAAGCCTTTTCTGTGCTTACTCAGAGCTGAAGGCTCAGAAGGCAGCAGGACTGGCCTGGTGCTTGTTTGTGAGCTGGAGCCAGCCAGTGCAGCTGGGACAGTGTTTTCTGGTGCCACTCAGCATTGTCAAGAAAAACCACAGTTTCTTTTCTCTTCTTGGGGTTTCTTTGCAAAATCTTACCACTCGTGGCAGAAGACCCCATTGCACAAACAAAGGGACAAAGAGATGTGAGGTGTTTCTGCATCTCCAGTGTGATGCTTGCTTGGGTGCTGTTGGTTGTCCCAGGGTCAGGGTCATCCTCTCAGCCCTGTGCACTTGCTGGGGGGACAGGCCCCTTGCCACTCCCCCCCAGTGCCTGAGCATCACCAGCCTAAGCACCGCTGGGCGTTTCCATGGTGACCATAGCTGGGCTGGTCTCCATGGTTACGGCAGTACCCTGGCTGTGGGATGGGGAGCTCCTGCTGGTGGCTGGGGGTATGGTCCCGGCCATCCCGGGCCAAGGGGGCTGGCAGCAGCGAGACATAGGCCAACAGGTTGTGGACAGCAGCCGGAGGACAGGTTGTCCCTGCTGCCGGCTCCTCAGGGTGCAGAGCATCCCCTCCCAGCTCTCTCTGAGGTCTGCAGTTTCCCTGGGGGAACAGGAACCAGAACCCAGCCTCATTAATCACCTGGCACCAAATGCCTTCCTCGGTGTCACCAGGTGGCAGAGAGAGGCAGGAGCAGAGTTCCAGCACCGTGCAGGTGGGAATGTCCCCAAGAGGGCAGGGAAGCTCAGGAGCAAGACCACCCACAAGAGTCACAGACAGGCACTTCATTTGGCTCGTGCAATGCAAATGTGCACCTGCTCAACCTGATCTTCACCACGCTCTGCTTGGTCTGATCTTCACCAGAAAGCTTGCTTGCAGCCACCCTTGCACAGATGCTTAAATGCTAAGCAGAACATACTTAAGTGAGCTAATCCTGATGGTCAGGGATGGCTTTTCGTGTCAAGAAAGGCTCAAGTGGCTAAGATCAGAGAAGGAAATTATATATGCACCTGAAAAAGGGGGTTTATTTCAATTTTACATTAGATGTTGAAGGTGAACTTTGTGGTTTTGATTAATTGGGCAGTGAAAGGAGCTATGTTGGCTGCTTTTATTCCTGTATTAGTTTGGTTGAGTGCTGCTTGCATCCACATTTCTTCTTTTGTGGACACTTCCCTCTTATGCCGACCTGATGCCAGCCACAAAATAACCTGCTAGCCATCAGCTAAACTGTGAGCTGTGAGGTCTGGGGGCACAGGCACAGGCTGGTGCTGCTTCCAAACTATCAGTGAAAGAATTTATTATTTCAGGTGATCTAATCCTGGTAAGGGTGAAGAGTAACATAAGTGCAACAGTAAACGGCGTTAGTGTCACCGAGGGCTCTGGGAAGTGTTGGGTCTTCTTCATCTGATGTGGCTGGAAGTTTCTTCTTTTTCAGTTGCTCAAAATGCTATAGTTGATCCAGCCTCAACCCCTGCACAGCTGTTTATCTCAGTGTCTCCTGGGGTGCTAGGAGGCAAAACCTGCTTTGCTGTTGAGCAGAGGGAAGGCAGCAGAGAGAAAGATGAATCTGGGAGTGATTTGGTGCTAAAATTGATCACACCAAGTCAAAGAGAAAGAAGATTATTAAAGTGCATTGAAGAGGCTGATTTCAGCCCAAACTTGTGCCCACTGAGAGCAAAATCTGTCCCCTTTTCAAGCACTCAAACACCCTGAGAAAAGCAGCACCTCCTTCCTTTCTGCCCAAATTAGCCAACTCACTTCTGAAAATTGCCTCTTGCAGCTTTCCACATGTTTTAGCCCATTTTGAATTGAATGTGTTGATGTCTCCACCTTGGTCCCACTCCTACCAAAGTAAAAAAGTAAAGCTGCACACTAGCTTTAACGAAGCAGAACTAAGCCCCCGCCACAGTTTCTCAGCACAAGTGCTTCACCTGAATCTCTTCTGCCTCACAGGTGGCATCAGGTGCTACTGGCACTGCAGAAGGTAAAAGAAAAGCAAAAATCTCCTGGTTTGCCTGGCTCCCTTGCTCAGTGCAGTCTGCAGGCTTTTCACACAGCAAGCAGAAGAGAATTGCCTTTAGGAAAAAAAAAATAATTTGGAAATTGTAGAAATTCATAATAGGACTGATGACCAGAGAAATTTCATTGCAAACGATCACTAAACTTTATTTTTCTTCTGTTTGCTGCTGTTCAGATCAACCCTTGGGTTGGTCCTGACCACTGGGCTGCACTGGGCACAGCAGTGTTACCTGGAGCTGCCCCTTGCAGGCACCATGGCTAGAAAAGTCCTGAGATTGAAGATGTGAAAAACTGTGGCAGTGCCAGATTTCAGTGCCTGGTGGGCTGAAACTGCACTTTGAAGTCTATTAAAGAGTTTCAGCATGTGTCCAGTTTGCTTTCCCCAGTGCTTGAGGGTTAGAGGAGTCTACGGTGCTCAGCATCTTTCCAGCTCAGTCCTTACAGGTGGAGTTCAAAATCAAAATCAGATGATTTTATGCTCCAGAGAGAGTGAGGACATTGGGGTTCCCTGGATGTGCGGCTGCACCCCTTTTCCTCTCTGAAAGCTGCACATGGAAAGCAGCTGAGACCCGAGTGCCCTTATCTCCTGGCGGGGCAGCAGCTCCAGCCGCGCCGGGGCCTTATCGGAGGCCCGGCCGCTCCCCGGCCCTCGGCTGCGGGCGGGTCAGCGCCAGGGCAGCCTGTGCTTTTGCCTTTGGTTTTCCTCCCCATCACCCCGTGGCAGCCACAGGGGTCGGTCTGCGGGCCCGTGGAAAGGCCTGGAGAGTGTAAAGTGCTGGATTTTGTTTACTCCCTCTTTTACACAAGCGTATTTCACCGAGGGGAGGGCTCATTCCCTTGTGAAGCCAGCAGCCCCTCCGAATCCATTTTAGGACTGTGCCTCTTGTGAGGAATTATAGCAGGGAAAGGAGCCGTGGGCAGCAGGATTGAGCCGACGTGTGAGGGGCTGCAGATGGGGCTCTCCAACGTGGGGCAACAGGAGCGGTTAAAATATCACCTCGCCTTCATCCAGGGATTCTTCTTGCCCTTATGAAAATAGAGTGGCCTCTGAATGTCAGCCCAGCTTGCCTGTCAGTTCTCAGCTGCACCATGGGATAAAGCTCCTGATCCCTTTTATCCCCTTCTGGGAGTAGTATTAATAGTATATTCATTTTTGTTCCATTTATAATTCATTACTGCCCAGTATTTGGATTTACTTGTGTTGAAAGGCATCACAAGACAAAAACTTAGCTGGTTATGAGCCTGGGGAGCAGGGGAAGGTTCTTCCTCTTCCCTCAGTCTCACCTCTGGGGCTGGCAGGAGCTGCTGGCTGGGGCTAGGTTTGCAATGTGAGCAGGGGAAAAAGGAGGTCACTTTGTCCCCAGGATATACAGTTTTGGAGGTCACCATAGGAAGGCCACCAAGCCCATAGGAAGAGCTGTGTTACTTTTGTCCACGCTGACTTATATTCCCAGACTGATGCACCCAAATCTCACTGAATTTGACTGCAAATCTAGCTCCTGTTGGCTCTTAAAAAGCTCCTGTCCAACAGAAATACTGGTTCTAAACAGAGAAGGGCATACATTTTAGATAAAAATCTGCCTTTATTGTTTTGACTTCCCACCTCCCCCTCCCCTGCAGTGTTTTTATTCGCTCAGTGGCGTTAAGCGTTGGCTCTCCTCTGGGCATTGCAGGTTCAGGGCCAGAGGGTCTGCTCTGCCCACAACACACACTGCAGGAGAGGCCCAGATGTTCAGAGAAGGGGGGGAGGAAACAACCCAACCCCAAACCAACAACAACAAGAAAAAGCTGTGGGTTTTTTCAACTACCTTTACGCTTTCCTGCTCTTGGGGCCAGCCCCCTGCAGAAGATAAAACAGTCTGGAGTCTGCTTTATCTCACCCCCAGCTGCCCACAGTCCCAGGGGACACTCTGGCAGAAGGGCTCAGCCGGACATGGCAGCTCCCCAGCCCTGGTTTTCAGCGTGGGGGGGATGGTGCCCAAGGAGGGGGGTGCCACACAGGGACCCACTGTGGCTGGGGCACCCCCCGTGGCCGGGCACATTGGGTTTTGTGTCTCTGCTTTGCTCAGAGCAGCTGGGGCCAGCGCTGGGCTTTGCAGGCCTAGGTGCTTTCAAATGTTGGTTTTGATGATGATTTTTTTTTCTCTAAGCTTTCAGTCTGCTTTCCCAGCAAACTGGCTCTCATGCTGGCTCTGGAGGCTCCATTTACACCAGTACAGGATCTAGTAGATCCTGTCTGTGGCTTGGCCCAAGCAGGAACAAACTTGCTCCTGGAGCTGTTGCCCCCATGCTACTCCCCCCCCACCCCCTACCCCCCTACCCTAGCACTGTGACAACCTATATTTTCTTTTAGCTGGCATAAATTAGCTGCTGCTGAAGGTCTGGCAAGGTAGTCTGGACAGTCACACCCAAAATGTGCATTTGGGGAAGCAGTTTAAAATATGGTCAGGAAGTTTTATTTTGCTGGTAGACCCATGCAGAGTTGTGCAGTCAGAGAAGCATAGATGGACAAATCAGTCAGCCAGAGCAGCTTTGATCCTGAAAGCTCCCAGCCTTTGAAGGATTTTTTGTGTATTAGTAAGATCCCCAGTCTCAGCCATCCTTATGATCCTGCCTTGACCCAGGCACTGCCTTCCCAAAGGGCATTTGCAGATGTAGAACTAGAGTTACTGGTGGGTTCCCAAGATGAGAAATCCCAAATTATTAAGGAGTATACTGCAGGTTATCTACCTGTAGCTCCCTTGCTTTTGATTCAGTACCCACAGTGAACTTTCTGAAGCTCACAGAGGCTCTGGGGAGGAGGGTTTCATACTGTACTTGCTGCACAGTCCCATCATTTCTTTGGTTTCATTCGTGCACCAATGTGCCCTAGAGGGTTAAGTGCAGTACCAAAGGCTCATCTTGTAGCTATAATGTTCACTCGAGACAAGGACTAATAATAAGCATTAGAAAGATGTTTTTAATTTTCATTCAGTATTTCCACTGAAACTGTCTATGTTCTCGGGGCAAAAATGACAATATTTATGCCAAAATACTTTCCAAACTTCTTTAGGACTCTGGCCTTGATACTTCACCAGTAAAATCTGGACTCCTTCCCTTGTTTTAGTAAGAACTACTCTGGATTTGGTTGAGCATTAATGAGAGGAGAGCTTAGCTGTATCCTGTAAAACTTCTTAGCACATTCTGGCTTTATCTTTGCTGTTAAGCAAGTCATGGCCTTTGCTATGAATCTGATGGGAGAAGCACATCATGATGTAGATACGTGGTTGCTCCCAAAACCATGACTTAAACCAAAAAGAAAGAAATCCAGCTCTGAACCCCACGCCATGTTAGTGCTGCACTTGTCTGGCTCTCCAAAAGAAAGGCCAAACCTGGAGGTTAGAGTGACACTGGTGCTTTTGCACTCACCTAAATGCAGGAGCAGCACCTACGCTCTGAGTTTTGCTTTGTTTTCATCCTCACCCCCATTTCTAACGGTGTGCAGAGAGCAGGAGGAGTGCCAGAGAGATCACATACTCCCGGGCACTGCTAGGGAGTTCCCTCCCCTTCTGCAACACAACACTTCTTGATTTTGTCCACCACTTTGGTGTGGCTCTGGGGTCAATAGATCTTTGAAAGGGGGAGCAGAGACCCCTAAAGGGTTGGGGAGAGGGGGCAGGGAAGCTGCTTGCAGCCCCTCTAACAGGAGCACGGTTTGCAAGCCCATTCACAGGCATTGTCTGGCATTGTTGTACCAGACATGCTCCATTCACGGCCCCTCTCCCGTCCCTTTTCAGCCAGTGCCCACCGGTCCTGCTCTGTTTGTCGGCAAGAATGAGCTGCTGGGAGGAGGAATGTTTCCCAGACAGGGGGGTGAAGAGGTCAGTCTGGACTTCTGGACATGGGCGGCGAGGACTTGCAGCCCTGGCATGTGAAAGCAGGGCCCAGCTTTGAGAGCCCCACGGCTCTTGTTTGGATGTGTGTGTGTCAGAGCACAGTTCAGAGCCTGAGATTAGCTGTCAGGTCATCTGCTGTGAAATCCATTATGAAAAACACCCGGAAACTGAAGCTTGACTTGAGATCCTGAGTTTACTAAATGGCAGAAATTATCTTGCAGAGCTTTTGTCAGCCACATATATATATGTATCATATATTTATACCCTCACACATGCACTCGCACATGTAAGATAATGTTTGCAGTAATGCCTCGTGCAAAATGCTAGTTGAATAAATCTGTCACTGAAACTTCAATTCCAGATTACTCCACTCCAAGATCTGCTATTATGAGTGAAAACACATCTTTAGAAAGTTCACAACAGTCTGAAGTAGATGAGCTATTGAAATGCACTAGAAAAACCTACCCCTTACGGATTAGTCAAACAATGAATTTAGTCCTGCACATAAACATTGTCTAACTGTATTGGCAGGGTAAATGTTTCCTGATTTACTGCTGCAGGAATAGGTGGCATTTCCTCACGCTGTGAATACGAATCTAAATTATCTTGAGGAAATAAAACCACCTTTCTGATCTGTAGGTGTGGGCAAGTGATTCTAATAATGGTAACAAAGCAGGGAATTGACAAATCATCAAACGTTTCCAATATTATTATTAATCTCTGGTAGCAACAGCATACAGTTTGCCACAAAATAACTCCCTAGTAGATCTTGAAGTACTTGAAAGAGTAGATTTAATCAGTGGATGTCCTGAAAAGTCACAACCCTGAGTCAGGGGGATCAAAGAGGAATTAAGAGTCTGTCTTTTTAGCTTTCAGAGGTAGCCTTTCATGGGAGTTGTTGTTGTTGTGCTTCTTTGTGTTTTCAAACTGCACACTGCTTTGTGTGCATTATGGATTTGTGCAGCAACAGCCACGTGTACCTTTGCAGCCATTTGAATGTGGCAGCAAAGCATGAACTCCTGAAGGAGAAAAAGATAAAGGAAAGAGGGAGCCAGAGTAATGCAGGCTTTACTCTCTCTTGTGACAAAGGGCAGTTTCTGCTCCCTGTGCAAAATCTTTCCTTGTCTTCTACAGCATCTTTTCAAACAGCTCTCTCAGTCCTGTGTCTTTTGATGGAAATACCAGAGGTACAAAGACGTGGAGAAAGGAAGAACTTAGATTTTTGGTAGGCAGAAAGTTTGGATCGTTTCAGTCCAACCCATTGAAATCTTCCCCGAGTTGTTTTTAAACTTCACTACCCTTCCAAGAGGCCCTTGGTAGCCAACCCAACGTGTTTATGTGTTTGTGCCATCACCCTGGATGCAAAGTGAGTTTTCATTCACCCCTCTGAAAATGAGGAGAGGGGTTTGGGCAGGTTTCCTTCAATTCTCTGAAGCAGGTTGTGACAGCATCTCTTCTTAGTGTACCAGCCTCTTCTCAAACCAGCTTCAGGCCTCATCAAATGAAACAGGCATCAAGAAAGACCATCAAACCACTGAGGCCTTGGCTGGTGGATACAGCAGAAGATGCTCTTGCCGGGCACGTGCTCACAAACTCATTCCAGCCTTGGCAGAAGCAGGCTGCACAAGTCATGGATGAGCATGTCACCATTGTACTTTTTTTTTTTATTTGCATAAAACAGTTATCCCATGGACAGTAGCTTTGGAGTTGTCTAGACAACATGCTTTTGATGGTATCAGTGACCTCAGACACGCTGGGCTAGAGCTAAATTAGCAGTGAGCAGGGCTGGAGGGATGTATTATAGCAGTTATAAACTGTAAGAAGGTATTTAAATAGATAGATAAGACACATGCAAATCTTTTCATTGCCATGACAACCATCTTGATATAGGTTTTCCATATGTAGCAAGAAGGGCAGAGCAAAAGGCATTGGAAAAATAGCAAGAACCTGTAATGATAATGAACCCTGACAGTGTATTAGTCTAGATTTTGGTCACTTATTAACTCTTAATAGAATACAAACTTCTATAGTAATACAGTGTTCAGTGGGTCAGGGAGCAATTACTTCTAAATCTTTGCTATAAGGATCTCTGCTATATGGCTATACCTAATGTACCAATTCTTCACAAATTGATCTGACTGATTAAAAAACACTTTGCTATTAGATGTAAATTGCTTAGCTGCTCAGAAGCACTTTGCAGGGACGAGTTGCACAAAGCATGAAAATATGTCATTTATGGACATCTCTATCTATCCCTCCTGGTTTTATTGGCTGGGCAAAGCATCTTGGAAAGCTGGATTCACAGGAGATTGTCACGTAATAGCCAGGACTGCCAGTTTCAGAAGGGAAACACAGTGCAACCCCCAGTACTAGTGTCACCCCTCCATACATTACCTGTCTAAGCAGACCAGACCTTCCTGTTTATTCTTTTCTGGTCTTCCTTCTTACAGTTCTTTGTTTATTCTAAGTGCAAAACCAGTAGTGTGAAGGCCTCCTGTGGCCAGCAAGGGTCCCCTCAGCAGTGTCATTCTCAGACAGGCTCACAGGATGAAAGCAGCTGCCAGAGCTCAGACCTGGAGGCATCTTGTCCAGCCTGGCTGCATCCTCTGTGCATGTCCCTCCTCAGTCTGGAGATGTTGGGTGCGAGTAGCCCAGGTAGGAAGAACAGGGGTGGGTTACCCCTCTTCAAACACTTTTCTTTGCACATCAGATTGCACCAGTCTTTGAGGGCTTTGGTGATTAATTGTGGTTAACCTTTGCAGGGGTTTTTTCACCCTGGTGGTTGTGAAGGTGCAGTTATAGGCACCAAACCTGTTGCAGACTAATTCCTTATTACTGTTGTGTGCTACACCTGTAATAGATGGTTTTGTTTTGGTGTGTAAGGGTGTTTGGAGGTTCCAAACTGCTCTCTTTGTCCTTGTCAGAACGCTTCCTAAAATGCTCTTCTTTTATGTTTGTGTTTCAGGTAATAAATTTGACCAGCACCATTACTATTTACTGTGCAGCTCCTCTCAGAAACCTCCTCTTTCAGACTTCTTTTGGACAGCCACTCCTCCAGGTTCTTGGAAGGCAGGTAGGGTTCTACAAGTACTGCTCACCGTTTGAACTATAGCTCTCTTCTTAGAGCTTTGTGTTACTTCTCTGTCCAACTTGTAAGGTAGGAGGGAAGCAATCTGGGCAGGTGCCATCCTGTTCTCCTGCAACGTGCAGCACCAAGCACAGCAGCTTTGACCAAAACCCTGCAGGTGATACTGCAGTGCAGAGAATAATTAAAAAGCTGCACTCGTTTCCCAGATGAGATACACTCCTGTAGTGTGTAAATCAGTCACAGTCCTGGAGGAATAATCCAGGCAGGATAATTGTGCAGGGGAAAGGCCCCAGGCGTGATAGGGGTTTGCATTAGCAATGCCTTTTCATCCATCTGTCTTTTGACCAGAGCTAGAGAGGGCCAGAATTTGACTTATAAGGATGTTTTGATCAACTGATTATTTCAGTGACAGAGCTCCAGAAGTACACACAGACACAAAATACCTTATTTGTGTACAGGAGCAGCTAGGAGTCAGGGACTGCAAGGTTTCCCTTCTTCAAAGATTAATCTGTTTAGGCTCTACCAGTTCCCTCATAATCCTGGAGAATTCAACCATCAGCTTCACTGGGGGAAATATTTTACCTTGAGTGTTTATCCACTGAGTACAGAGGAAGCAGAAACAGGACAAAGAAGACTCTGGCTCAGAGCAGGCATTAAATTGCATAGTTTGTTCGTACACTGTTGTTATTTATTAGGCTAAAGAGGAGCTGAAGAGGCCTTCCCACAGCCACAGCTTGATTGTGCTGTTCCAGTGTCTTAGGAGCCCTGACACCTCCAACACATATTCTGCTTCTTGGTGTCATCAGGGGAAGGTTAAAGGTGCCAAAGTCAGCTGGTACCAAAAAGCATCCCAAGAATGAATGTGCAAGGGCACATAGATGAGCCAAGTCACATGTAACATACATGCAACCAGTGATGAACAGATTGCTGAAACCTGTATCCCAACATTTTGTAATGACACTTGAAAGAGAGGAGAAAGAATCTATGACAGAGTCCCCCAGTATATTTTCTTTTTAAGATCATCTAAACTTTATTGAAGACTAACCACAGAACAGAAAATTGTTGGTATTAACACTCTAGGGCATCCTGTGTGCTGAAGTCTCAATTTCTCATCCTGCATACGTGTTCTGGCTGACAAATTTGGGGGTGTTATTTTGCCTTCTAGATATTCAGATGTTCTTTTGACATCTGGGAATTTAATTAACAGCTTTTGCAAGTATTTAAAGCAAAGTAAACTTTCCTGGAGCCTCCTGATGGTGAGAAGCAATCTTATTTATGAACACTGGCACCTGTCATGTTAATTTGTACCAAGTTTTTTGATTTATCCCAAAAGAACACATTACACAGTGGATTTGGAGGAGTTAAAGAGAATCTGCAGGGTGACTTTAATCTTTATGTCTTTATATACTCGAGGCCATTTTACTGCACTTCTGCACTGCTTTCACTACACAATCATTTTCTGCTTTAGAAATGTAGCCATTCGGATCAATAGTTCCAGTACAATATATTGTACTTCTGATGGGAGCCTCACAGTACAGTTAAGAAGCACCACAGTAATTCTCAAAATGCCTGGCTACACTCTGCAACCTATTTTCAAAGTAAAGTTGGCAAAACATACACTGTGCCAAATTTACAAGAGCCCTAATGAAACTCTACTTACTCTAGTTACTTTTATGAAAACTAAATTAGGAAAAATGGGATGTAAAGGGGTGTTCATTGCTGAAAACATGAGTGTTTTAGTAGGAAGCTGTACGTACTAAGCACCCAGGCTATCTGCCTCTGAATTTCTTGCAGCAGCAATTCTGAACTGCTCCAGAACAGCACGGCTTGTTTGGAGGGATTTTTGAAGGGGAAGATTTGTAGTTGATGTGATAAATGTGTGTTTCCTGATTTAAAAGAAAATAGAAATTAAGAAAAAAAAAAAAGAAAGATGTTAGGAGACATTAGTTCAGTGCACCAAACAATAATTAAAGCAGGATCTAACCATCTACATCCCTTAAAGCGTTAACAAATGTATCCTGCACATTGCAGATTTTACAGTAAATTCCTTATCTATAAACAAACCGGGTTATCACAGCTGTTTATTGTACTGCTAGCCCTGATCCTAACCTTTATGTCTTTATTGCTTACATACCATTCCCTTGTTTATACGTCTGTACCAGCCTGTGCCCTTGAACTTGGCCCCCACCTCCCCCCCAGAGCCCTGACCCGGCCGCTCGCTGGCTCCGGCGGCAATCGGCGAATGGGAGCCGGGGCGGCCGCCGGGCAATTAACGCTGCCGGGGCTGCCGAGGGGCCAGACCACCGGCCACGGCCCCTGCTGCTGGAGCTGGGCCGAGGGTACGGCGGGGGGCTGTGGGGAGGAGGAGAAAGGGCGGGCGGGCGGGATCCCCTGTGAAGGGTTGGTTCTGCCTCGGTGGGTGGGATGCCAGCTGGAGTGCCCGGCAAGACTGGCTGCAAAGCGGTGCTGGGGGTGCTCTAGCAGGGGGAGGATGCTTCAATCCTGCGAAAACAGCAGCTCCCCTCCCCTTGCAGCTGCCCACTTAGGCCGTATAAGAAATAAAAGGAGAGCAGTGTGGTCTTCCCTGCTCTTTTCTTTCTTTCTCTCCTCTGGCTGATAAGCTGACAGCCAGGCATGCCTCGTTCTGATAACTCAGCAAAGTTTGGTTTCAGTGCAATCAAACAGCCCGTGCCCTCCAGCATCCTTGCCAGCAAGGCTTGAAGGGCAGGCCAGAGCAGGCAGCACAGCAGTAAGCAGGGACAGGAATGTGGCTGGGAAGATCTGCCTTCCTATGGATGAGAAACTTAAACTGTAAGCCAAAAAGTGCTTTACAAACCGATGTCCCCCTACTTGATTTCAGGAGGTAAAGGATTTTGGCTCAGCTGGGTGGGCTGTGTCAGAAGGTTTGCCACCAGCAGTGCAGTCAGGTCATGCTGTGGCATGAGCCCAAGAGATGGGCTGTCCACAACACGGGCAGCACCAGCCATGCCAGGGCAGACTGGTGTCCTGTGTGCAGTGAACCTCCCTCACCACCCCTCAGAGAAGTCCTGCCGGGTTGGGCTTCAGATTGTTGAACAAGATCTTCACTATAAACAAACCTCCTGGGAAAAACATCTTCAGGTCTGAATCAAATCCTTCATTTGCTTCTAAAAATAATGTCAATGAATGGAAGAATTCACAAATCCTCCCAGGGAAAAGAAAAGATGATCCCATTAACCTACATTACAACCATCACCATTAAGAGGTACCATTAACCTGCAGTTCCCACACTGTCTTGTTGGAAATACTACAGTCATCCCTGTAATTTTGGAGATGCTGCAGTCATCCCTATAATTGTGTGGTAACTCCTGGCAAACACTGACTTCTTAATAGGCAGTGTTGCAGCCAAGTACTTTGTCAGATTATAAGGCCCAATCTGTGTAGCTTTTCATGAGTGTTTTGTCTGTGCAGGCAGAAGCCTCTCTCAAACCACACTTTGGATCACAGCTCCAGAACAGGATTGGGTCCCCCAGCATATAAAACGATAGGATTTTACTGCCTTACAAGGTCATGAGCAGTCATAATCAATCAACACAGAGAATGATATGAGTATCAAGAGTTTTCATGTGCTTCACACATGATGCTCAGCCACCCAGGTGGGAGTGCTGATGTGTATCTAGATTTGGTGAACAAGTTTAACTGAATCCTACAAGTTGGAGAATTGGAATGTTATTGTTTAGTATACACGGGCAATATTCTGTTCTCTTAATGTGTTCTGTTTACTTCACACATTAAGGATCTGATTATAAGCAATTGTGTTAAGTTTGGTAATCAAATTTTCATGTATTCAGAAGTGTGACTTCTCCTCAGCATTTTACTTTACAGCATCCTTCTCCCTACCAACCCAAGTTTTGGTTTGGGCTTTTTTTGTTGTTTTATTCTTGTGGATTTGGGGGGATTAGTTTGTTTGTTTGTTTGTTTGTTTATTTAGTCAGAGGAAGGAACTGCAGCAAAGCCAGTGTGGTTTTGCAGTAAAGGAGCTGGAGTGTTCCTCAGGGACTTCACGTTTTTAGTGTGACTATAAGCAAATAATTCAATTGTTATGCCTCAGTTTCCCAGCTTGAAGGTAGTGCTAATACAATGCTTGCAGGAGTAACATGAATATATATATTCAGTATCTACCTGCTGTTCTCAGATTTGAGGTGGTTTCAGGAACAGCTGCTGCTGGAAGTGGACTGTTGAGAATCCACAAATATCTCGTGGTGTTAATCGTGGTACCTGTTGCCCAGGAAAGGAACCCTCCCTTTCCTTCCACACCAGCTCCAAAGGCAGTTGAAAAGGTCTTGGTAGCATCACCAAAGCAAAAGGGAGCTTCTGCTCTGGAAGCCAACCAGGCAACACAAGAGCAAGATACTGTAACTGTGGCCTCCACACTATAAAAAAAAGAAATAAGTAGTGTTTCTTCCTATGTATGCTTCCCACAGAGCAGCTAAGTATCCTTCCCAGTTGCATAAGGGTTAACTGAGCCCTAAGAACGTGGTTGATATATTATCATAGCCCTGATGTAGCCATCAAAGAGCACCAGGCAAACAGCATGTACTTAATGTGCAGTTCCCATACCCTTCCAGGAGAGCTTTGAGTCTTTTTTTTTTTTTTCTCCTACCCTTGCAGTTTGTCTCTTTTTAAAAAGTAATTTCTCAGAAGCATTCTCAAATCTAAAAGGAAAATCTGTATGTTAAAGGCTACAGCAAAGTATTGCCTTTTGTTTTTTCCATAGGTTACAAAAGACCCACAAGTAATAAGATGTATATTTATGTAACAAGAAGTCAGATTGATGAAAAGTGCTGTTGTGTCTTGTAATTTCCCATGAAATGGCCCAATCTCAGGATAAGAGGCGTTAGATGCTGACATGTGGTGATGTGCAAACTCCCCTGGCTGAGCTGAGTATATTTCTAACTTTGCTCTAATTATCAATCACTTGATTCATGTCAGACCACTTACATTTAAATCAAGGGGTTTTTTTTTGTGCTATTTAGACAGGTACTCTGTAAACACGGGGAGAGGAGGTGGTTTCTGGAACTAATGGGAATGGCTGCCTGAGTGGCTCTCTGAATCCATGTTCTGTATGAACAAATTAAAAGCAAGAGTCTTTCATGCTAAATCTGTATGGCCCTCTGCACAAATTTCCCCATTTATTTAAGTATTTTCTGGTGCTGAGATGTTTTGGGACACCGGGTTGATAAAACGCATTAAATAAAACACAGCAAGTCAAATTTAAGTATAAAAATGAAATTCTTTCTGTTCGGTTTGATGTTCTTAATTTAATCCCTGGTGGACAGTAGTCTGCATTACAAAACCTTCACACATAATTTGGCACAGTTTGGATGATTTGCAATCTCTCCCTGGCTCTGTCTGCAGAGGATGCCCTGAGCAGATCCTGCGTGGAGGATTGGTGACCTCTCCTCTCTCAGGAGGGTGGTCTCTTCAGGTCACTGTTCAGGTCATTTCTGCAGCAGAGTAAGGAAGCTTTGACTGTTTCTTTGCCTGTGTGGGTAAACAGAGGACTTTAATTTCTAGCACCACCAGTCCCTAACCTTCAGAAGCTAAGCAGTCACCGAGGGGGATGGGGAAGAGATGCCAAAAGAAAGTGCAGAGCAAAGAATGTAAAGAATTTTGCTTATCTGTGACAAGTTTCTAAGTGTATTTGATTATGGTAATAAGGATACCTCATTAACAAAGGATTTAAAAGGCATGTACACCATTGATAACCAGCCCTGGCCAAAGTACAGTGTACATTTTTCACTTTTTTTTTTTAAATTATTTTTATTTTTCACTGGGACACATGTGAAGCACGGCCACTCTTCAACACAAATGTGGAATTTCACTTGATGCATGAGGGTGGGGCTATGGCAGCTAAGGAAAGAGCAGAGATAAAGTCCCTGTTGTCACCAAGAGATGACTGTAGAACATCCACAATTCCCAATCCTTAAAATTCTTCCTAATTGCAAATCTGCTCACTGTTTTATGTTACCTCTACCAGTGCTGTGCTGACTTAGTCCTTTGGAGTCCCTGAACGGGATCAAGGGAAGAGAGGAGGAAAGGAAGGATGGGAATGAGAGGGAATAAGAAACAGAAGCAAGCAAGATAGCCAGAGAAAAGGAAGGGGGTGTGTGTGTGTGTGTGTGTTAAGCATAATTGCCCTTTGACTTCCTATGAAATTGTGAAAGCTTTTGAACACCCTCTCTGAACCATCCAAAAGAGCATTTTGCACATCCTTGCTGCATGGGAGGTCTCTGGCCTGGTTCTGGGGGGGAAACAATTGGTTCAGTAGGAGTTTTACCTCCTCTGTACAGATGTTTTCTAGTGTGTGTCTTGCCTGGAAACTGGAGCACTGAGTGTTACCTGCCAGCAGCCTCTGTGCTGGTACCCCATGCTGGGTCTGTTGGCTACCTTCCCCACACCCCAGTCCCCCACTTGTGGGGTGGAAGATGCACCACTGCTGTGTTCATCCCCTCTTTTGATCAGGTTGGCACTGGAGCAGGCAGCTGTTGTCACCAACAAGCAGTCCATGGGAATACACTCCAGCTCCACCTGATACCTGGAGTTATTCCTGGTTTTGCATCCTTATCTCCTAAGGAGTTTCTAATCCAGTACAGGATGGTACCCCCACTGTTCTCCGGCCTTAGCAAATTATTTCACTATCAGACACATTCAGGCTGCTTCTGGCCCTGGGTGGGTTCCTCTGTGTTGTGCCTTTTTAGAGTGGGAATGGGCTTGAACAAACAAATCAACACATAAACTCAATTTTGAGTTATGGCAAACAAGAGAAAAATGAAACCCACCTACACACAGGGCTCTTCAGGTGTGTCTCAGGTATCATATTTGGGTGCTGGCTGCACAACCCTGAACTTGTTGGATATAATTCAGTATCTCTTTTTCTAGTGCCTTTGGGTTAAAGAAAGCATTTTAATATCCACACACCTCTAATAAACTAAAGCTGTAACAAGGCTTTTTTCTATTTGTATTGCTCTTTTGTTGTCTCCTATGCGCATTTACCATTGATTTTTGCCAAACTCCCCTCTACTGTAACTGTGCAGTTATAAACTGGTGTTATTGAGGGGAACTGAGGAGAGAAAGGATAGTCATAAAATTACTGGTTGTAAACAAACACTGCAGCTCTCTTTGGGCATTTATCAGTAACACCTGGAGATTATTGCCTACAACCTTCCTAATCAGTAAATAAGGCAGCCACCGATTGTTTCCTTAGCCATATCAGACAAAAATGTAACAGCTGGTTCATTTACTTCTTTTAATTTATTTTTTTTATGGTAGGAAATTCATATCCTGCATCACCGATACCTTTATTTTGCAACTTGCTGCCATTGCATTATTTCCTCTTGGTGTTTTCTGCTATGGGCCACGTGCATGAGGGGGCCTGATGTCATCTTGCAGGATGGTGCTGAGGTGGAAACCAAGTGAAACTGTCTGGAGCTTTCCTAAGTAAGCCGGGACATCCCCTCGGGTCCAAGGGTTTGTGGGGGGCACTTGTTACTGTGAGCAGGAGCTGGAGGGAGCACGAGCACAAAGCTGAGTCTTTGCAAGCTCTAGAAACTCTAAAGCAAATGGCTTTGGTTGGCCTGAGACCGTGCAACAGCCAGCTACAACTGAATGCTTTATTGCCGTCTGGAAGTGTTTATTTTCTGAACATAAATTCAAGGGACAGATTCAAGGCATGTCTAGAAATAAAGCATATCATCATGTGAGCTAAGCTGACAAGGACAATTTACTGTACCCTGCATTCGTTCTGGGCCAATCGGAAGAGAAGAGGCTATTAACATCCTGAAATTCCCGCTGTTCCACTCTCCCTGTCCCCTCTCTGAACTCAGGAATGGCATGTATTAACCCCTTGAGGGCCTCCCCTGCACGGCACACATCCAAAGAAGGGACACTTGTTTAGGCCCAGCAGACATATGCAGTATGTCCAGCTCTTATTGACAGCAGCAGCAAACTGCTGTAAAAGCCGTGACAGAGGCCCAGCACAGGGTTAACAGCTCTCCCAGAGGCACTTCTGGTGCTGTAGATGAGCACTGACTTGCTCCCTTTAAATATGAGAGTTCACTGGTCAGCTTGACCTTGAATTCTGCTGCAAAGAGAGGAATAAGTTGACATACTGTTCGTGTTTCCAGTGGCTGCAAAGTTCAGAGAATACAGTCCAGCTGCAGCTCACATGCCCTGAGCATCATTTAGAGAAGAGAAGGGAAAGTTCATTTCCTACTTTTTAAATCCTGCCAGCAGGAAAAGTAACAAACCAAAAGTGAGTCAGAAGGCAAAGCACAAAGGGCACAACAGCAGATATTGCAGAGGAAAGGTGCCATTCATAGTCAGGAACGTGCTATAATAGAATCCACAAGCAAAAGTCCACAGAGGACTGTTTGCATAGCAGCATTACAATATCTACATGTGTAAATAGAGGGAGCAGCCTTTAAATCCACGTTACAGCAGTGACTGTTGGGTCTTACCTGCAGCCAACACTGCTTGAAATCCTTCTCCAGACTTGGTGAATGTCCTTGGATAGGACATCACCATCGGCCCTATTTGAACATAGCAGCTGAGGGCAACGTGGTTTTCTGGCTCTGTATATGAGTTTTCTGTCCAGATCACTGCAGAAGGCCAGTGCAGTTAAGTGGTCTCCAGCTTGCTCTTTTCCTCCTGCCCCTCTCTACATGGCCAGGGGTACAGATTCAGTAGAGCAGCTCGTTCCCCATGAAAATCTCACTTCTGCACCTCCAGCCCCAGCATGAGAAGATGTAAACTTCTTATGGATTGCATGGGGAAAGGGAAGCCTGAGAAGAAAGCACCTTATCAGCTTTTCTGGCTTTTCTTTTAAATCAAAGGTGGCTCACCTGGAGCCAGGCAGAGCACACCTAGGCCCTCCTGCAGCCACAGACCTAGAGAGCCAATAGCAGAAGCAGGAGTAGACACTGGAGCCTGGACCATGGTCAGCCTCTCAGCCAGCTTCTCTATTTGTTTAGCACTGTGCCTGAGAACACGTGGAGGAAATCCACACATATTAAAAACACACACACTCCCGTGTGATTTGGTCCTGGTTTTCATTTGGGCCACGGTCATTCTTCTGTGTTCTGGTACGGAGTCATGCAGCAGGATCTCTTGTTTCTTTGGCATAATGTTCACAGCTTTAATCAAAACATTTATTCTCCTACCTTCTCCCAAATCACCTGGGGTCTTCTTTTTCCACTGAGGAGCCTGCCTCACTCAGTCTCTGGCTGCTCCACATGGCTTAAGTATTGCAACCTGCAGTACTAGACCAGAATAAGAACCAAAAAGAATCATTTATCTGGCATGACATATTTTATGCTCCTGTATAAGTTTTCTTAAGGGACTTCTGAATGTCCTACTGGGTAACTGAAAAGACACCAAGGACTCAAAGTCATGGGTATCATCTTTATTACAAGCCCTAAAACACTCAGCACAAAGACAAAGCTGTGTGAATTTAACTTTTCTGAAATGAGAATACTATATTGTCTCACCAAAGTCCTTCCAAAGATCTCTTTAAGAGCAGAGTGGTTTGGGGCTGAAAGGATCCTAGTGCTGAAATTTATCTTAATCTTCTATGACTCCTGAAATGTTTCTGTGCTTTAAAAATACACTCCCTATTCCTTGCTTTCAGACTACCCTAATCTCAAATTAGCCTTCTGAGCAAAGGTCAGGAGTGCAGGAGCAGGTCTTATTGGCCCAATTAAAGGAAATAACACAAAATCACACAGGCTATTGCAGAAATCTTTGTCAACATCTTCCCGAGTACTGAGAGGCTGCTCAGGCATAAGCTGTCTATACAGCCAGATAATGCTGTTATTAGAAACACATTAGTGTGAGAAATTTAAATATATATATATAGCTAATAGAGACATTCATCTCATAGCTTTCACAGTAAGGGTCTCAAACTAGTGCTTTTGATTAATTATTAATGTTTATCATCTTGTTCTTTTTTTGGTGTGTTGACAATTTAGCCTTGCCTCTCGGGTTTGTTGTTTTTGGGTTTTTTTGGTTTGGTTTTGGTTTGGTTTGGGTTTTTTTCTTTTTTGTTTATTATTTTCCCCCTCTCAAAACACTTGCACATAACAAAGCTCAGATAACTACACAGGTAGCTGTCATTCTATTACTTGCCAATGTCCTAAACAATGATGACATTTTAAGTATAATGTACCAATAAATCTTTTTGGAGTTAGGGAGCTGGTGGGCATGTGGGGAACGTACTTTGTGTTGATATATTGATGAAAACTGGGGCTAATGCATTTGTGTAAAGATCCTCTTCTTAAAGTTATCTTCTTTCTTTCTTTCTTTCTTTCTTTCTTTCTTTCTTTCTTTCTTTCTTTCTTTCTTTCTTTCTTTCTTTCTTT
>JAOEGS010012280.1:0-31322 GCA_025447755.1 Corythornis vintsioides | reverse complement strand
CTTCTTTCTTTCTTTCTTTCTTTCTTTCTTTCTTTCTTTCTTTCTTTCTTTCTTTCTTTCTTTCTTTATTTCTCTCTTTATTTCTCTCTTTCTCTTTCTTTCTCTCTCTCTTTTTCTTTCTTTCACTTGTGTCCTTGTGCCTGAACATTTGACCCTGGGGGAGTAAGATGGAAAGATTATTTAAACAGCAGATAATTGTTTATTTCCATTTTCTTCCTCTTTTCAGTTGGTTTTACAGGTAAATCACTTGCTATATGGGAGAATCTCAGAAAGTTCAGAGGTTTGGGGCAGGAAACGTCTCCCCTCCCCCTGAAGTTTGGATTCAGAGCTAAATTTATCTGAATGCTGTCATTTCCCTGCTTTTCCTTCTCTACCTCCTTCACTACATTCCTCTTTCTCCCTCCCCATTCCCAGCTACTCAGATCTTATCCTTTCCTTGACCTGCAGCTCCCCCTCCCTCGCCTTCCACCACTCTGAAATGTCCAGAGGCTGCAGCTGAAGGTGGTACTTTCTGCAGTTCTTTTTGTTGCTGTTGTTTCATTTGTTTGGGGTTTTATTGTTTTGGTTTGGTTTTTTTTATTAGTATTATTATTAATTCCTGGGCTGTACTATAGTGAGAAATGCTCTATAATCCTTTGCCTTTCTCTGTCAAGAGATGCTAAAAGCAGGTTCAGTGGCCCCTAAGGTGAAAAGGAAGCAACAGTGCCCAGCAGAGAAGTCCAGACTTGCTTGTGGCTTGCTGGATGCAAGCAAAGGGCCCCTGTAGGTACAGGTATTGCAATTTGTGTTAGCTGAAAGGATCCTGAAATAGGTGTGGAAGTTCAGCCAAATTTCCATCCTGCTCCTGCTTTTCCTGCCTGCACACTGCAGACTTGTGCCTATCCTGAACAGGTTTGTCCTGGTAAGGAATACAAGACACTCTGCTTTTTGTTTTTAGGTGTTGTTTCTTTTTTTTTGTTAATATTATAGTCTCACAGTTTGGCTATTCTAGTTTTTCACAGAAGTGGCAGGCAGCCAAAGGCTGGGCTCATTATTTGCAAACTCTAAAAATAGAGTCAAGATTTATAGGAAGAAAACAGATATGTCTTATTATAAAACCATGAATAAGGATTGGCACAAACATAACGGTTTTATTCTCTCTTTTTTTTTTTTTTTTTTTAATATTGCTTATTGTAAATTGCACTCTATCTTTCTGGGAGATCCACTAGATAGTTACAGTACAGAAACATTTCCTTTACTTGAAAGTGCTGGAGAATTGCAGTTTATTTGTTATAAAGACTTGATTATTCAAAGGAAGTGATAAGAGACGAGGTAGCCCCTGGGAATTTTGTGCATGGTTGGGGTGGACAGTTTGTTTTAAAAAAAGCATTAGTGCTTTTCTTCTGCAGGTCACTGCTGATAAAAATTGCATTCAGTGCCCAGCGAAAAAGACATCTCATGAGTTGCACTTCTGGCTAATATTGCTTGTTATTATAAACTGTGAACATCACATTCCTGATCTAACTCATGTTAACACTCTGCACACTATCTCCTTCCTCATGGGCTCTGACAGGGCAGCAACAAAGGGGGGGGGGGGGGAAAAAAAGGAAAGAAAAGAGAGGGAAGCATAAAGAGAGAGAGAGACTTTCACAAAGAGTTAAAAAGGCCTGATGAAATCCTTACAATGTACACCATATGGCTTGACATTTACCAGATTAGTTAAACATTTCTACTGGGGATAAATATTCCTGCACATCGATGTAAAGAAATTGTATGAGACAAGGGCACATACAGCATATTTATGCCATGGAGTAATCTTTTTTTCTCCCCCCCCCCCTTCACTAATGGAATTCAGGTTACTTAAGTAGAGACCCAGTGTACTAAACCCAAAATGAACCCCCACTCCATAGCTGCTTGTCAGTGTGGCTGCAAACACAAGCCCCCACTCAGCATCGCCCCAAAACTCTCACCCCAAAAAAGTTTTGAATAAGCAATTGTGCTATAAAAAAAATAAAATCCATAACAACTCAAACCAACTCTTTGGAGAGGCTAAAACATTAAAGTTTGTCAAAATCTATTTCAGGACTTGTGTTGCCAGTGGAGAGATGACTGTGATGGCTGCCAAAGCGATTTGAGGTGGGTTGAAGCTGAGGAGGTGACTGCTGGTGCCCGTGTCTGGTGTAGACTACTCCGCTCCTTGGTGAACAGCCCTAAAGCCATGGATTTCATTTGATCTTTGCAAAGGCTAACATCTGTCTGCTGTCATTTTAGTAAGATTGATGACAGGCTGGGATAGGGGAGGAGCAGGGGGAATGCAGTGGGAGGAAGACTGGTCCCTCAGCCCCCATGGCCGTGGCCAAGCTTGCCTGGAGTCACTGGCCCGAACCCTCTGGCTGGCAACACCAGTGGCAGGGAGTTGCTCCTGCACAGCTCCAGCAGTAATTGCACTGGGTTATTACAGCACTTTGAAAGAACTCAGAGACATAAAGGCAGTATTTTGCACCTTATATATCTTAATAGATTATTCGTGTCACAAGCAATACAGAGCGAAATGTTATGACAACCATAAGAATGCAGTTTACTGTCGCTTAATGTGGCCGGGCAGTGCAGGGTAAAGCTATCAAAAAAATTCTATTTTTTTTGTAAGTTTCCAAGAGAAACTAACCAATGTGGACATGCAGCTATTTTTATACAAAGCCTCGACTTTTGGCAAACTGCTTCCAGGCTATAGAAGAAAATTCTCTCTCTTTTTATTAGTAGTAGTATCACAGTGCCAAAGTAAAAATCATACACTTTCCCACTTGGAAGCTTTCTTGCAGCCGATGTCTGAGCTGATGTAATAGGGGAATCATCTACAAAGGACACATGTCCAGGACAGGGCAGCCAGTTGCTGGCTGCAGCATGTGATACACCTCGGGAAGAAAAATAGCTTTCGTTCTTGGGCAGGATGAAGCCCATGTATGTTTTTCCATGAATGAAAGAGTGAATGAATGACTATCGACGCTGAAATTTGATCTTGCTGCAAAATCTTAGAGATTTGGGTTTCACCAGGTGCACATGTGTATACAAGAGGGATCTTGGTGCTTCTGGGAAAGAAGTGCAATGTGCTGTGGAAGAAATGCATAGTGATAGGGTTACTGCCCTTGTGGATGGGGAAGCAAGAGATGTACCTGTGAATCTTAATCCCCAAATTAGATTGGAAACCACTGAGCCAAGAGCTGGAAACAGCCCTAGATCCTCTCTGGGAGCTGAAGGGGACATGGGTGCATAAGCTGGTAACTTTAATGAGTTGGAATTCAAAATATGTCTGACCTAAAACTCCAGGCTGGGGTGTGTATGGACTGGGGCTAAAGCTCAGCTCCAGCCTCTCCTGTTGACATTTACAGTGTTGAGACTAATGCTGTGAAGATTCTAACCACACAGTGTCCTGTGACATAACATCATGTGAGGGTGGGATTCCATCTATGGGCAGAGAAAAAGATAGTGTGTAGGTATTAAATATATAGGGTATAAAAAAGAGCTTTATGGTTCTTATTCTTGCTGATCAGAGAACAGTGGAGGCTCCCATCCAAATGGGAGGGCTAGCTTGGGCCCCATGTGTACTTTGCGCTTGGGTGATCACAGAATTAAGAATTTTAATTGATAAAGAATGAGCCCGAGAGATAAATACACATACAGATGAAAATAAGAACAGATAATGGATTGGTGTAAGTCGCAGTATATTTCCTCCTAGTGATGAAGGGCTAAGAGTGAGTTATAGATCTTTCCTTGCAATAAGAACAGATACTTCTTTCCAAATCGTTTATCTATAAGATACTGAGATACTAATTTAGGTCTGCATTGGTATTAATCTGGCTCTTTGTGTTTCCATCCCAGCCCTTCAGCAGGTGAAAACACACTGGCTGGGGATTCAAAAGGTTTCATTTGTGGATGAGGGCTTAGTTTTTATTGTAGGGAGTTGAAAAGAAAGAGGACATGCTTGTTCTAGTGTCTTAAGTAAAAGTGCTAAGACTGTGCATTACCAGAGCTTAAATCTTCATTTGTTAGGGTTCTTAATGTGTGAGAAGCAATTCCTGTAAATGTTATCAGATCTGTTTACTGCTCCTGTATATATTACAGGATGTAATTAAGTTTCAAAAAATAAGAAGAAAAAAAGAAAATGCCTGTATGACAACTTTTGATGTAAGAAGAGCCTTCTGCCTTTGACTGCTTGGGAGACACTGGCATGTCAGGTGGGTGCACTCAGCCCTTTCATCCCTGCACTCAGGGTTCTGTAACATTTCCATATCTCAGAGACAACGTATGTACACGTGTGAGGGTGGTCAGCTGAAGCTGAGAGGAGCTGGAATAAAAAGCAGCATGTTTTTGTCAACTGGGAAAGATCAGGTTAGAGCACCTGATTTTACAGCTAGAGAAATGTCTTTCACATGTTTAGCAAAGTCTGTTGGTGGTGTTATAATAATAATAATTATTATTATTTAGTAAGGTCTGTTTCCTCAACATGCTTCCCCTGTGGTGCCAGCTCTGATCTGGCCATGCTCGGTTTTCTCTCTTGTGCTTTGTATGTCAGAACTGAGGAGGACAGCAAGTCTGGGGGGTGGGTCCCCTCACCTCTGTTCTCACAGGGCTAGTTTCCATTTTGCTTCCCCTGGCCGCTGGGCGCCATTTTGTTGGTTCCGCCAGGCGCCATTTTGTGCCCTCGGCACTGAGGGGGCTGCTGGAACCTGCTGGAACCGTCCAGAACTGGCGGGAACTGCCCCAGCAGCGGCAGCTGCCGCCCCCCCTCAGAGCTTTGAGCGTCTCTCAGAGCTGCCTCAACCTTGAGGAGATGGTGGAAACTTGAGGGACAGGCAATGATAGTCGTGTGAAGGGGAAATGCAGGTGAACTTGGGACAGAGCTGGCTGTGGGAGCTAGGGGCTGGCAGGGTAGAATGGGTGCCATGTCCATGAGTAACTGTTGTTTGCCTGCAAAGACACTTGTGGGTCAAGGGGACTCATGTTTCTGCTGAAGAGTCCAGTATATCTTCACCTTCTGTAATCTCAGCTGGTGCCTTTGCTGCCATGGCTTCCCCTCTGCAAAACTCCTGCTTTTGAATCTTAAGAGAAATCTTTACAGTGGTCAGTAAATCCTAATGTTATACCTGTTCTGTTTTATGAGATTTCCAGTAACACAGCTTCAGAGATTTGTCACTTGATGAATCAAACAGCTCTAAGGCCACAGCAGACTTGGGCTGAGGGGCGGGGGAGAAGTCAACTGTTTCCAACTTGTTTAAATGAGCTTCAGGTTCAGTACATTAATGTGCTAATAAGGAAGTCTTGTGTTCCCACACTGTTCTTAAAGGCATTCTCACAGTGCTGACCTGACCTCTTTAATCCTGGCTTTCCTGAAGGAAAAGCTGATCCATCAGGCCTCCTGTATCTAAAATGGGATGAAAGTAAGTGATGGACTTATTTCTATGCTGGTGTTTCTCAGGTATCTCAAGCAGCCTTGTTCTTTTTGAATTCATCTCTTATTTCCCTGGGAAGAAAAAAAAAAAAAAAAGGAAAAAAGAGCCCTAGATGTGAGGGCTCAAATCACTGAAGATGAGAAACAGCAAAAGGAAATAAAGAGGTCATACACCTAAGTTAGCTTATGATTAAAAAGAAATTAGTGGGGCTATTTTTAATTTGTTTAAATATATTACTTTCTATTAAAAAGGTCTTTATATTTCACTAAGTATGAGATGAAGTGTGTCACCAGAGGAAGATTCTTCAGTTTTAGTCTCTTTTCTCTTAAACAATTATAAGTCAGAGAAGCTCCACTGAAGTCACAAATGTGAAATCCACAGAAATGGTAGCAGGGTGGGACTTTTCACCTACAACACAGCCTGGTTGCCTTCAAGTGGGGTCAGTTTGTAAGGATTTCAGACAGAAAAGCAGTACACAAGCACATTTTGGGAAGGTCTGAGGTACCACATAGTTCCCTAAATATTCAGCTGCAGAATGCTGTGCAGATTTGAGAAGGCTGCAATCATTTCACTCCGACCCAGCCCAAGGTGTTTGAGCCCCAACCCAAGGAGCTGCTGGGAGCCTTCTTGAGGGCTGAAGTGCATCTCATTCAAATTGTGCTGCTAGAGCTTACATTGGGTTTTGTTTTTTTGTTGGTTTTGTTTTTTTGGTTTGTTTTTTTGGTTTGGTGCTTTTTTTTGTAAATCTGCTAGGCTATGGATATTTTCAGGCTGCAGCTGACAGAAATTAGAAAGGATAGTTGTAAAGGAAGTTTTGTAATGCCAGAAATCTATGATGGCTCTTTTTTAATGAGTGCCCAAGCTAAATGGTGATTCAACTGTTCTATGACTTTCCATGAGATTGCTTGATTTTCCAGTTTTCCTCTCTACTTTCGCTTTTGGAATATCTCTTTTGTTAAATGGAGTGCCTTAAGAGTAAACATACCCATTGGATTAGTCTCTGCAAATCTGTGAGGCTATGAGGGAAACCCATCATAAAGTTTAAAAAAAATTAGAAAAAGTTTGTTTAGGAATTTGTCACAAAACTCTGAAACGATGCAACCACCCTCAGTTTCTTTGTTTCATTGCCAGCTGGAAAATCAGGCCAGAGTCACTGAACATTTCACCAAGTCTTGCTAACCTTCGAAGCTGAGTTGTGAGAAATTGTTCTTGACATCACATGAGCTGGGCCACAAGGCAGGACTAATGTGCTATTTGCTGTTGAAGGTTTCCTAGGAAACCTGCTACTTAGAGCACTCAGCCCTCCCTGCCACCCTTCCCGCATCCTCCAGTTTCATCCATTCCCACAGGTTTTGTGGAGGGCAGTGATGTCCCCTCTGACCTTTGGGCACCCTTGGTGCAGACCTCCCGCTGCAGCATGATGCTTCCCAGCAGCCCTGCTCACCCAGCTGAGTGGAGAGTAGTTGTGGGGATTTTGAAGCTCACCCACCTAATTGCCCTTTTTCCTCTGATTTATCTCTTTCTCTCTCCCCCAGCACTCCTCAGTGGGGGAGGTGAGAGAAACCAGGCTGCACCCTGCAAGACGAGCTGGAGAGAAGAAAGTTTGAGCCTTCACAGCAATCTTCACCTTTCCTGCCAAAGGGGAACCCGTGGAAAAAGGTAAGGAAGAAAAAAAACCCCAGATAACTTCAAAACTTAACTCACCACAAGGCTCCTTATTTTTTGACTGCAGATTGTAATACAGTAGCTGTTGCAGTGCATAACCTATAGGGATTTTTCAGCTGTATGGGGTTCCCCAGTTTCATCTAGCAGCTGTAGGTGCCATCCTTGATTTCAGATCTGGGAAAAGCATAGAATGATTCCTGCCATGCAGGCCAGGTTTTCCAGCTTGGCCATTTGGAGCAGAGGGTAGTCCCCTCTGAGGACGAGATGAATGGAGTTGGTTCACACATGTTAAATGCAAATCCTTAGATGGAAACTTGTGGTCAGCTTTTTCCAATGCTATTTTCAGAACTTCCACAAAAGCCTGTGCTGTGATTATATGTATTCATGATATGTATATCATGTATTCAGCTCAAACAATATTTGAATGATGCATTTAGAATTCTTCCTAAAAAAGGACCATGCTTCTGTAAACTGCATCATATTTGTAAAAGAGGAATAAAAAATCTAGCTTGCTTTTCCTTTCTTTCTCCCCTTCTTTTTTAATACATCATTTCATAAGACTGTAAGAATTGGTGTTAATGCCACATAACACACAGACACACTTCTACATAACCATATGCATTTGCATGTATGCCATACATAAACAACCCTATGGAATCCTGACTCCTCGTTGGGAAGTTTGCCTCTGTATCTTTCAAGGCAAAGAAACTCTGCTTTTTTTTTTTTTTTTTTCCATTCTTTTCCACTGGGCTGTACAGCAAATAGAGCCAACAAAATAAGCATTGTAGGTCTTGTGAGGGTTTTTTTGTTTGGGTTATTTTTTATCTTTTCCCATTGGCCATTTATAACTACCTATATTCCCTCTTGTCTCATCCACTGATAAAACACTATTTTTTTGACTCTGTCATTAAGTGTCCTTCATGTTGCCAATATTGATTTCCCCAACCCCTTGAAGGACAAGAGTGTCACCTCCATGATGCTCCCTGCAGCCACCAACTTGGAAAACAGGAGAGCTAAGTCTGCTAGGGCCAGACATTGGTTTCCCACATGGTAGGCAAGAAGACAAGTAGCCTTAAGTCACCAGACTGTCAGATTCATTTATCTCTGTGATGCCAATCATTTCACCTTGCCATGTGTTTTTATAGAGAAGCTGTTTGCCCAACGTGCCCTGTGGATTTGTCTTAGTAATGACAGTGCAGAGTATGGAAATCTACTGGATTTCTTAGTTCTATCTTCACTTTCTGATTGCATCCAAAATACAGGGCTGGCTTTTGGGTTTGCTTTCAGATTCAGAAAAGCAGCATGTGCTGGGCCCTGCAAAGCCAGCAGGACTTCACCTGTGTAAACTGGGGCAGCCAGTAGCACTCTTTCTGTTCAGGCCCAGGTTTCTTCCAAGCACCAAGACTGTAGGACAGATGATGTCAGCCAGTGCCAGAGAGACAGCAGCAGCTTAGCCCAGAGTCTGTGTACAAGCCTCAGGACTGTACCAGTTGTATAAATCAGCACTTCTCATTGTAGAATCACACATCTCTTGCATGAAAGTGATGGTGGGTTTGCAAATCAACCTGTGAGACACCACCAAGAAGCAACATTGCTCATACAAGACAGAACTCTTCTAATTTATACTAGAACACCCAGTGTGTGAGACTCTGGTGGATCACACAGACAATTCACTCATTTTCAAAGCATTCTAAGAATGTCAGTCCTCATGGCACCATGTATAATATATGTCAGAAGATATTGTTATCCCCTACTGCCAGCTGAGAAGGGAGGAAAAGAGATTACAAAACCACAACTTGAGTTATTGTTGGAGGCGGGACTGGAACTCGGGATTTCCTGAACAGATTACCACACTTCACTTCTCCCTCCGTGGGTATAATTAGCAGTGTCCTGGATCTCTCTTATTCCCATGCAAGAACACATTTGAGTGTGTTTTTCTTTGAAATCATCTGTGTTGGGGTCATTTCTGTTGTGCACTTCTGGCTATTAACGGTCTGTTGTCTGCAGTGCGATGCTCACTAGTACACTGTAAATCATGAGCAGATGTTAAGGCATCCATGGTGACTACCAATATATCTCTCTGGATTTCTGAAACTGGGCACCTGTAAAACTTTTGGAGCTACATCTTCAAAAAAAAAAAAAAAAGACCTCTTTGGGGGCTCTTTACTCTTTTTTTTGGTTCTTGGCTGCTAGCCATTCAGATGGATGTCTTACATCCTCAAGATGAACTTAGTACAGTCCTCATTGACCTAGCAAGCCATTTTTTCCCTGATGACAAGCTGGGATCACATCTTGTAATGACTGCTGCAAGATTGTCTTGTTAGGGAAAGGGCTAAGGTGGGATCGTCTTTAATGACAATGAAAGCACCTCATGAAATCTGATTCTTCAGTTTCACAGGCATGGCTCTAGAATTGTAGCCAATGCAGGCTTAGTGAATCAGTCAGTCAAAAATTATATCAGTTGAAGGATAATGTTCATGGCAGTCCAAAAACCTGAACATGTAGGTGATTTGGAGGGCATTTTGTTAACTCTTTAATTGGTCGTTTGAGTGCTGGAGGCAGTAGCTAATTGCCTGTAGGTCAGAGTAGTCCTAGAGCTTAGGTAAATGTATATTGTCATATGTCACATTTTCATATGGCTCCTTTGCACAGGTTGGTAAAAATGATTGCTGCATAATTAAAATTAAGACAAGGTGGGAAAAGTGATTCAATTAAACCCCCGAAGCCATCACACAAATTATCTGAAGTACCAAAAACTAATGAATAGTTAAAACTAGTTTTATCTTTTTACTCTCCATTCTTGAATCCTGGTGGCATTAAAATGGCTGGAGTCTCTCTCTGAGTTCTCAGAGGTAAGGTTTTGGGTGGGCAGTGCAAGTATGAGTCAGTGCAGAGGAATCTGGGCCCTTTAAAATCCCAGCACACAGAAACTTTGTTGCCTAGTTGTTTTGAATTGAAAATAACCAGACCTTAGGCACAAGAGACCTTTTGGTTTCTCCACCAGTCCAGAATTATTTTGCAAACATCTGCAATATTTCACTCTGCATGCAGCAGGTATTATATACCAGGGAGGGTGATGACAGTAAAAATAAATGAGATATGTTGTAACCAAAACATCCCAAGTTTTACATCATACCTTTCACAGCCCTAGCAAGCATCCTGTGCTTTGGCTTGAAGGTTAAAGGCATGTGGTAGTTTTACAAATGTCTATTAGTATTAACAAATATGTTCCATTATTAGACAGAGTGCCACTGCCCCAACCTCCTGGTGCAAGAGGTGAGTTAATGTGGCTTATAAAATACAAGAGTGCTTCAGGCACAAGCTATGGAAATAAGAGCCCTGGCTAAGCAGGAGGTCTCATTACTTTTGGTGGGACAACTTACTAGAGGGCTGAACATGAGCATAAAAGCTGCCTCCCAGCTAAGGCTTTTTATGGTTCCTGTCCTTTCCCAGAGCAATACAACTTTAGGAGGTTCAGAGCAACAAGGTCTGCACCTTTGGATGCTGGCAGTGTGCTAATTCTGACTGAGTTTAAAATGAGAGAATTAAGATAGGTATGTTTGCCCTATCCCTGCATTTTTTAACAGAATTTTCAGATAGTTGTAAGTAGTGGGGTACTTTGCTTTTGTACAGTTGGGTTATTTTTCATGCCTCTTTGCTGCTAGTTATAAACCTTAATGTCTGAGAAACTGAGTGTTTCTTGGTCAGGGCTGCCAGGATTGCACATGTGGGCACAGAGAGGACCAAGCACAAACTGTGTAGACAGCACACCTCAGGAGAAAGTAAACAAGTCTTGCTAATCTTTGCTAGAAAAGATACTGTCCTGGAAGATTTTTAAAATATACTCCAGTAGAGACTGTTTCCAGCCATCCAGGTAGAGGTGTCTAGATTATATCTCTATTTATTATAGCTAGATTATATCTATATTATATTTATTATATCTATATTATTATATGGTCCTGCTCTGTCAGGGGGGTTGGACTCTTAGATCTCCAGGGTCCCTTCCAACCCCTGCCATCCTGTGATCCTGTCTGTAGGCAATGCCCCTTACAGGGGTGGTGTGGATGTACAGTACAGATGAAGAACACAGTAGTGTCTATCTGTGTTTCCACCTCTTTGAATGTTTTTCTCACTCTGCATTTGAAAGTAAGAGTTATAAAACCTGTTCTTATCCAGAGCTTCATCAGAACTAATTTATTATCACAGATAGCATATGCATCTAAAAACTGGCTTTATCAAGAAAGAAAATCCCTGCTGATCCCATAAAAAAAAAAGAAAATCCCAGGATGATTCAGGGAATAGTAGGTTATGAAAACATGGCGACATCAATTCACTAGATGAGTCCCTTCATCAGTGGGTAAAGTTTCTGTAGGTAGAAAAAATAAACCTTCCTGTAGATTTGTGTGGATCAAAATCCCAAGAGATGTGGAGAGCAGAGTGGAGAGAAAAAAAGAAGACTGAAACACAGGAGGTGTTCAAATAATGTGAGGTCTCCACTTTCCCATGTTTCCTAGTGGAAAAGCAAACAGGCATTGTCAGGACTATCCTAAAATTGGGAGTGGGCAAATGTCTCTCACCTGTTGTTGCAATTTCCCCACCCAAATACTTTCTTGACTCTGTTTGGTGTGTGCTCAGCCTAGACTGCTAGTAATCAGATACAAAATCTCCACTGTTCTTACCTGTGATTCAAGAAAAACACTGCCTGTGTGATTAAACAGTGATTTTCTGTAGCCTTTTTTATACTCCCATGGTGTGAGACCACCCAAATGCTAGGTGAAGGATTGCTGGTGACCAGTGAAGGTTTTCCTCCCACTGTAAGGCAGAAGCAACAGTCTGTAGTCACTTGTTATTATAAACACAGACTGAGATTTTAAGAGACTACCAACAAAAGGCAGGTTATGCTATAGGCTGTTGTGGATTGCACCCAGAGAGCAGTGAAACTCCTGCTCTTCATGTAGGAATGTGGAAATGACTCAGGAGTGTTTGGGATGCCTTTGTGGATTCCAGATATATATATAGTGTAGTATTACTTTTATATAGACGTATATTGCAATACCATACAAAACTAATTGGAGACATAAAGTTGTTAAAAGACCTTTTGTGACAGTTCCACAATTTTACCTTTTTGTATAGAGAACAATTCAAAGTCATGGCACCAAATTAATCTTTCACAAGTGCCTCATTTCATTGACCAGAGAAGGCTTGGACCAGTGCCCCACGTTTACTATAAAAATACATATTGTAAGATACTTAAAACCAGTATTTTAAACTGCTAATGTGGACCTTGTTGAAGAAAAATCCTAGGTGTTGCCACCAGCCAGGTCCACTCACATCAGACCCTGCAAATAACAAGTGTATGTAAAGTGTTTCAAAGTTTGACTGAGGATGCAATTGGTGGTGGAGGTGCTGGAACCACAGCCTCTGCCTGCTTTCTGGAGAAGACCTACATGATCAAGGCAGTGAATGGTAGAGGAATATTTTAGGGCTTAGGAGAAATTGCTTTCAAAGCCTATGGAATTACAAAGATGGTGAGAGAGGCTTTCCATAGACTTTCTTGAAATGCCCTGTGAGTCAGTGGTAGGTTCCCCTGGGAACTGAAGGAGCCAGTAGGAAGATAGTTCAGGGTTTGGTGGTGAGTGGTGGGACCATGACATTTCCTAGCAGCAGAAGGGCTAACAAGCTAAACATCCTTTGGGCTGCTACATGCAGCAAGATAGGGATGTGGAGGCAGCTGCCTTCTCCCAGAGAACCTGGTAGTGCTGAATTTCCCTCTGGACTAGCACTTCTCTTGATATGCATCAGTGTTTTAATGGTATTCATTTGTAAAGTAGAGGTTTTAAAAGGTGTTTTTAATACATGAGACAAACCTCACTGCCAGTGAGTCTGGGGACCCACCATCCTTGTGTTATCTCAGGGAGGCACAGCCATTGCTCACGTTAACTTACGTGCAAGAACCAAAATGCTCCACTGCTTGAGGCAACAGTTCTTCTATCAGTCCCACAGAAAAAGCAGGGATATGGAACATTCCTTTGGTAGTGCAGTCACCCAAGTATGTATCTGGAAATTAAGGTCTCCTTTGCCATGAGCAAAGCTGTTACACTGATGTCACAGGCTTTGTAAGAGGATAATGTGCTCTCAGTGTTGCACCTTTTCCTGACTCATACATAAGATGACAATGAGGCTGAAAAGACTCTGTTGGATGCCCAGAAAGGGACAAAGATAATACTGATTCACATGCAAAGAAAAACTAGACTTGAACAGTGGAATTGATTTCTTTAAACAAATTCATTATTTTGTTTTCCTTCCTCAGTAAAATAAGATAGCATGAAGCAAATAAATACCCTGCAGTGGTGCAATAGGTTTGGTGGCTCACCAGTTAGCCTCAGTAACACAAATGATGGAGGCTAGCATATGTCATGGGTGGAGTCTGGAATAAGAGACATCTTTGTGTCTGTTTATGTATGACAAATTTATTCAGTCAGATGCAGGACAGGTTGAATTTAGCTATCTTGGCCTTGATATTATCCATGTGGTTAAAATTGCCAGTCCATTTACCCTGAAAATTATTACAGTGGTGTACTGCCAAATGCACTGTTGTATTCTTCCTTCACTTCATGCTGTTGTGTTTTGAGTTAAACGTACCTCTGAGTCTTAAGCAAGTCTGGATTGAGTGTCTTGTCTAAAAGAAATTATTGGGGGGAGATCTCTTAGTGTTGTTTCAGCAACTACCAGTAATCTTTGTCATGTACTTCTAGCTTAGGTAGTTATGACTTGAAGGATAAGAAGGAAGTAAAAGGGCTTATGTAAGAATTCATTTGATGGATCACTTGAATTTATAGTGGGAAATCTGCTTTAGTGAAGGCTAGAGTAGGAGCTAGAGTAGGAGCCAGAAAATCCTAGTTTTTCCTACAAACAGAGATCAATGACTAAACCAAGTTTGTGAGCCACAAAACAATTGTGCTGTTTAGACCTTCCTTAGACGCTGAAGGTAAGCCTGATGGTGATGTGGAGATGAAGGTTCTCCTGTCTTTATCTACAACAATAATTATTTGATTGGAAATGCGTGTAGAGAGACTTTCCTACACTAAAACAACCTGCCTTGTGGGACCGGGCTGGGAACTGAGCAAGTCCATCTTTAAAGAATGAACAGGAGACATTTGGGGCACCTCTTCTTCTGAAAAGCTGCATGCTTGAGATGCATCCCATGCTGGGGAGATGGTTGTTCCAATTATCTCTCATCTAAGGAACAGACTTAAAAGAATGAGTCCTCCATTACTTTAAAAATCAAAGTCTTCACTATTCCCAAAGCAACGAGATTTTGTTAAGGTCACCCATTCTGCAATAGCAGTTTTCTTACAGCTTCAGAAGGAGATAGTCTAGTGTTTGCATGGGGAAAGATTCCTCTCACTATGCAATTCCTCCTTTGGGCAGGATAAGGAAAGCAGTTGCAAGGATTAAAGAGTCCTCATGAAGGAAACAGGCTATCAGCCATCTCTGGAAAGCAGCACTGCCTGTCTGGGAGAAGCTCTGTTCTCTTCATACAAACCACACATTGCACTGTGCAAGGCAAAGATTGAACATAATATACACCTATATTTTATTTAATAAAACCTGAGCACAGAGAAGAAATATTAAGTCCTTTCCTATTTATTTTGCAGAAGAGAACAGGGGCTTGCTGGCACCAAGGGAAACTTTTTTTTTTTTTTTTCCTTTTGGCTTTCACTGCCATTTTTCCTCTGTGGAAAGGGGGAGACATTCTGGCTGTAGTTTCATCTGTTTTCACTATTACCCAGAACAAAACTTCCATTTTCCAAGTGAACTTAAGGTCCAAGGGCCAGCTAGGTTTCCTTTAATAATTCCTGAATCTTTCTCACCTGATCAGCTATTCTTGTGATGAGCCTGAAAAGGAAATCAGGAATGTCAATGCAGTTGTCCAAAGGAAAACCTTTAGATTCTTTCCTGACATTCTCACAAATTTGATGCAAACGTTTTATTTATTAGGAGGTTGAAATACAGAAGGAGGGATAATGGGTTTGTGCTCTCAGATGAGTCTAGATGACTGCTGTGTGACATGCTGCCTGCTCTTGAAGCCTGAAAAGACTCTGTTGAGAGGAAGCCTCATGGTAGCTTGCAAACCAAAACAATAATCCCACTGACCTCTTTTGTAGATTGCAATCATTGAATCTAACCATGATTCAGTCCTGGGTCACAGGACTAGACAACCAGGGTGCACATGGACAAGTCAGTTTGAAACATTGCAAATGACACCTGGAATATGTTTTTTTTTCCTAGCACAACAGCATTTTTTTTTCAGTCTCCTTTTCCTCTCCATCTGGCATTTGCCTCCTTCCTCTTCCTTGCAACTCACAGAGGTTTGCCACTTTCTCAGCCTCTGTCTGGGACCCCAAGGGCTGTGTGATAAACAGCAGCTAATCTGGAAGGAGCAGGACATCTCTGCTGGCCATGCAGCAGGAAGCAGTGGTTTCCCTCTCTAACACTGTGGTGAGGTCTCTGGCAGCAAGACCCCACTCTCCACCCTCTCTTTACACTCCTCCTGCTTCATTCCTGTGCCCAGGGTGAGTCCTGTAGATGAAGTTAAAAATGAAAAGGGGGATAAATGGAATAGATTAGACAGAAGATGGATTTTGTTGTTTGGGTTTTTTTTTTACTTAGTAACTTGAAATCTTCACAGAATCATAATAGGGTTTGAGTTGGTAAGGGAACTTTAAAGGTCATCTAATCCACCTCTTGCAGTGAGCAGGGACATCTGCAACTAGAGCAGGTTGCTCAGAGAACTGTCCAACCTCACCTGGAATGTTTCCAGGGATGGGGCTTCCATCACCTCTCTGGGCAACCTGGACTAGTGTCTCACCACCATCCTTGTAAAAAACCTCTTACTGTACCTAGTCAAAATCTCCCCTTTTTTAGTTTAAAACAATTGCCCCTTGTCCTGTTGCAATTGGTTTTTATCTTTGCAGGCTGTAGGTAGGTATCTGCAATTTGAGTAATACTTCTTTGTTCCAACTGGACACTTGGTATTGTTTATTTCTGGAATAAAACACTAGATGTGCTTGTCCAGCCCAAAGGTGAGTGTTCTTTCTAAAGTTTTCTAGGAGTAAATATCCCCATAATAGTCACTGCTGAACTGTTTGCAGTAGACAAACACAAAGGGGTTGCAAATGCAGCCAAAGAAGAAATATTCTCAAAAATGTTTGGCACTGTTTGCTCACCTTTGGAATATGCATCCTGTTCCTCTTCTTAAAATAATATATTTTATTTTTTTTAATATAGCTGGGTGAGATGGTATTTCTTCTGCTCAAGCTGTCTCTAAACTTATACTTCCAACAGTGGCAGCAGATTATGAGATGATACTTATAGAAATGACATTATATCATTCTTTAAAATACCCATCCTGAAAGGCGAAATCTGAAGAAATTATAGGACTAAGAGGCCTCCTTTGAGAGGCAGAAACTATTTTAACTTGTTATTTTTAGAGCTCTGCAAATCACATATTTTTCTCTTCACTGGCAATTCAGGGAAAAAAAAAAAAAAAAGGAAGTTGTAATAAGTTTTAAAAAAAAAGATTCCTTCACAACTTTTTTTTCTGTAAAATGGAAAGTAGAAATATGTCATTTGTGGGCAAATGACATGCTTCACTTTCATTTCAACCATTTCTTATTTTATGGGTTTTTTTTAGTTCCTTTTGATAGAAAAAAATTAAACACAGAATGGTGTGTTGTGAGCTGCCCACTGATGTGAACTGGATGGGGGTTCTCAGTTAGGACATGTGTCCTGGAGCATGAATAGTGACACAGGAAGGATCACCTGCCTTTGGGACACCTATGCCAGGATGCTGCCCTCACATTCTTCCTGGGTTCTGCCCACTAGTGCATGGCTAAGTCTTAGGAGCAGCTGTTTCCAATGAGGAGATGGTGCTGTGAGTGCAGTACAGAAGGAACACCTTGTGTTGGTTCCTGCTTCTGGGACCATTGCACTCCACAGCACTGTGGCCACTGTGGGTGTGATAGGCACAAGTAAGGTGTAGCAGGGGGGATTGAGGTCTGGCTTTTCATTTTTGATGTTGTTGGGAAGTGTCTTGGAGGGAAAGGGGACTGGAGCTTCCTGGGTGAGAGAGCAGAAGATTCGGTGCTTCCATGACATAAGAGATGTTGCCAGCAGCAAAAGCAGGTTTGGGGCAATGAACGAAGGTGTTTACAATGTGAAGAAATGGGACAGGAGCTCTGCAGAGGTTAGATGATCAGTGGGGATTAGCATGATATTCTGCAAAAAGAAATTTCATTTCTTGGGTGTCTTATGGACAACCAGTTCACTGGACTCTCAAAGGGTCTCACATGGGGATTGTGACTCATGAAGCAGTATCAGAGAGCACCTTCACTTGCCATATGCTCTGCTCACAAGAACATGTCCCAGAAGATAGATTCCCAAATCCTGTTTCCAACTCAGGGAATGACTGTCTCAATATTTGTTGTCAATAAGGAATAGTAATGCTTTTATTTCCTTTGCCTTTCTTATTTTTTTTTAATGAGAAAAGAGAAAAGATCTCAGGAGGAGAAACTTTTTTTCAGGGATTTCACTTTCAAAACTTTTTCCTTGGAGTGGTTCAGTCACTCCAAGAAAAAAGCGATTTAAGACTTTTTATTTAATTACATTTTTAAACTTCCCTCTCTTAATTACTTTTATTTTTTTTTATTAACACCTAAATATGCTACTATTTGGAGCACAAACAGACAGAGATTACAATTAACAGAATAATTACACTCTTCTTGTCAGTGTAACCTCATGGTACAGAAAGTATTACAAATCCATTTTAAAACATATTAAATGTTCATATTAATGAGGATAATAGAGAACAAGTACCAGCAAACTAAATATTGTTAATGATTTTGAGCTATTAAATTCATTACCATTTCCTTTCATAATAAAATGGTTAGTTGCTAATTAGACCTTTTTTAACTCATCGTTATTGAATTCATTACATTGTGTGCAGTTAACCCTTGAAAATCTGCCTGGGTATACAGAGGCAATTAAAAAATCCTTTCAAGAGCCTAGGAAGCCAATACACTGGCTGCAATCCTGCTTGTATTTTTGACAGTAGCTCCATGTACTTTTCTTCTGGTACATTTTCTTGACACATCATGCCTAGCAGCTTCGTAGCTGTCACAGCAGCTTCAGCAACATGCACGATGGAAACACGCTGTATTCATTTCATTTAATAGTGGTTAATGTGCAAACTAAAGTAGAACCCGCTTGCTTTGGCCAGGGAAAAAAAAAATATCCATCAGCACACTAAATGGTTGACATCAACGAGCTGCTCTTCTCAGAGTTAAATCTGCTGAGAGTTGGGATGATTTACCTTTTCCTCCTACAGAGACAGATGTGCTTGTGCCTATCTGGGTATCTGGTGTTTCTCTGCAGCCCTGGGTGGAAATCCTGTGCCTGCTAAAGTTCATGTCAAAATTTGTCTTGTTTCCCCTGAACTCATCTCCCAGCACCTCTGAGGGTTTGTTCCCCTCTTTGGGGGTGCATGCCACTGTGCCTGTATCTTATCCCTCATGTAACCAGATTCTGGAGAGGGCACTCCCAGGGACTCAGTCACAGTGCTGCTTTGCTTCTTCCAAGTGGAGCCAGGCACCACTTGGGTTATTTGCTGTAAGCAACGCCACCAAGGACTAATTTTACTTGGGTAGGAAAGGCTTCATGACACTTATTGCTCCTGTACTTGATGGCTGGAAGCTGGGCTGATGGATACCCTGCAAATCCAATAGGTGACAGATGAGATATGCGTGTGCTGTAGGCTCTGGAGAAATGCACTGTGATTCAGATCAGGCTGTCCCTGTCCTTCCAGTCAGAAGCTGTGTCTCTGCATAGGTGAGAGCTGAGGGTACAGCTGTGGGTTCCCCCTGTATATATCTCTCTATATCTATATAATCCCAGTAACACTGCACATCTGTAACATTGCTGTTCTTTCAACCCAGGTCCCTTCCACCTGTAAACAGCTCGGGTATAAATGTGCCTCACCAATCACATTGGACTATTGTATTATACAGCCTATTGAATGGTTTTGGCAGGCACTAGCCCCTGTGCTACTGTGTCCTTATTTTATTATTGTTTTGAGGGTAGAGCTGTGTGATTATCCATTCTTGCTTCAGGCATAGCAGCCATCTGGAATGCTTATTAAACCCACAGGCAGATCAGAAGGATATAACTCTGATGATGTACATGTACATGGTCTGTACTACATCATCAGAGCATTGTTCCTCTGATGATGTAGTACACATTAGTGGGCCTAGATAATGGATTAGAACTAGCAGAGTCAAAGTTAGACTTTTTGAAGGATGGATATGGTGGGGTTTTTTTTTCTCCCTCTGGGTAACTGCTGGCATAAGATGTGGAAAGGAAAATTTAAAAGTAAGCCAAGGAGGTTTCAAAACTTGTAAGTGCTCAGCTTGTCAATGGGGAGGGACAAGTGGTGATCAAGAGGCTTAAGGAGACAGCTTCGAAACCCTGAATCATTGCAAAGAGGTCATATGTACTTGTCTGCTTGAGTGAAAAGGGATGTGGAACCTGTCCAGAAATAACTCCACTTCCCCAGTCCTCCTTTGGTTGGGAATCGCTGAGTGGATTTTCGGTAGGACTTTGGCTTTTCGTCATACTTCAGTACCACATCAAAAATCCAACACCCTGTGTTATGACACATAGAACTAGTTCTTCAGCAGTTTCCAAATTTATGCTCATCACATATTTGCAAGTACTATTTAGAAATAAGCTTTTCAAATGAACGAGGGATCTGATCAGCTTTCAAACTAGCCATGTGTCTTCTCTTCTGACTAAGTATGAAAAAAAATAAACATCAGTGAAAAAGAAAAACAATCTGGGCACTATGTATGGGGTGTAGGTGAATGAAGGAATAACTACTTGCATGCCTGTGGAGTTCTGAATGTAATTTCTGTTTCTCTTTGTTCATAACCCTTCCTGCAATGGTTTTCAGAGGTAGCTGGTATTTGTCTAATCATGGAAAGGTGTTTCGTGTCTAAACAAAACCTTTTCCTGTGGAAGCTGGAAAGGTTCAGAGAAGTTAGGTCATTCAGTCAGGAAACTGAATGTGTGCTGTGCAATTTAGCTAACAAATTGCACACTTTAAATATCAAACTGTAAATATCAAGTACCCAGAAGAATATTGAAATTTTTGAGCAATTCCAAAGAGTAACAGAACTTTCAAAGAGGAGCTGTACACAGTGAACATAGGCTCTGAAAAAAAAATCAAAGCTCTAAAGTCGGGCAAATGCCTGCTTGAACGATGGCAAATAGCAAGCACAGAAAGGGGTGGCTAACATTTTATTAATGCTCAGTGTGTCTGGCTTTAGCCACTTTGGTCAACACCCTCAGCCTGGGCCACACGCGTCTGCGTGTCTCTTAGTGAGTATCTGCAGAAGTTTCTGTTCCGTTCCTGTGCATAACAGAAAGAAACTTGAAAAAAACTCTTCCCTTACTGCAAATCAGACAGCTCCTTTTTGGATAATCCATGCTAACACAGCTCCTAGGAACAGTTTTGGCAGGAGAGGTGGGTGTGTGAGGGTGTGCGTGTTTCCAGATTTGTACCCCTCTCTAGTGAAACATCCAGCTTTTGTCCTTTTTCAAGCCTTCCTTCTTTTCTGTGGTGCCTCACCACGTTTCTGCTCACCCTTCCTTCTCCCTTCTGTGAATTGTCTTCTGGAGTCCGTGTTCTTGCCACCCGCTGCAGGGCTGGTGCTTTCTCCCAGCAAAGCCTGCTGTGACCACCTATCCTGGCTTCAGTTTGGGTTTGTTATCACAAATTTGCTGGCCCAAGCAGTTGGGAGGGGCCACAGCTGGGGTCAACAGCTGAACCTGCCAATGGGTAGTTGATACCATACCAAGTCATGCCCCTGTACAGGGGGTGGAACTGGCCCAGGGTGTGGTAATTTGTTTTCATCTTGCTTCAGCATGTAGATTCAGTGTAGCTGGAGCTGGGAAAGTTGGCATCTCAGGTACATGTAGAGTCTTCCTGGCTTTTATTATTCACTTTATCAATCATTTCATTAGTGCTGTTGTTTTCTTCTCTCTTTGCGGTGTTTTTTTTAAACCGTTCTTACCTCAGCCCCTGAGGTCTCACCTTTTCCTCCTGATTCCCCTTCCCATCCTGCTTGGAAGGGGGGAGGAAAGGGAAGCAGTGGGTGAGTGGCTATGTGGTTCATAGCTGCCTGCAGAGGTTAAGCCATGAGAGTCCCCCCTAACCTGCCTGTGCCAGTTTTCTTCTTTCCCTGCTACCACTTTGTGCCCAGATCTATCTCACTGGGGAAGGAGATGACAAACTGTCAGTTTCTCAAACACCCTCTCCTCCACTGACTACTCCTAAAGAGGCAGTGGGATAAATGAAATTCAGCATTCGAAAGGCTCAACTCCTCCAGAAAATATTCCACCCACAAGTGGGGAGCTTCAAAATCCATTCCTAGCAGTTAATGCTCCATCCTAAATGACATAGCTTTTCAGTAGTGACATGTGCATTGATCTGCATTACAAAAATAAGAGAAATAGCACTTCTTTTCAGCAGCAGATAATTACCAGCATACATCAGGTTCCCTCCTGCTGATACCCACAGGGTGGAGGGGATGGGAGTGGGCATTAGGTGGAGGGTACGTGGCCAGCTTGCATGTTCAGCCAGATAAATAATATCGATTAGGATTTGTGTAGAGCCCCAGCAACACCCCTCCTTGCTGGTTTGATTAGCCACAGGGGTACATTCACTACAGTTGCAGTGTTTCACCCCAGTCATGTTTTCCACACAAAGGTGCTAGTTAGGCTGCAAGCAGAAGCAAGCTGGGAGCTGAAGGTTCTTTAGACCTTATCAGAAAAGATCGGAACCAGGTGGCTGTGGCCCCAGGTGGAAGTGCTGGATGAATTGCAGGACAGGCACATGTAAGAAACTCTGACACCCTCCATCTGGGGGGATGTAGGCACACTGGCATCAGTGCAAAACTCCCTTCTCTCTCTTCCCTGTCTGCACACACATAGTTCAGAGTCTTAGGAGCTGGGTGAGGTAATTCCCGAGGACTAATTGCCAATTTTTGTAGTATGTGTGAGGAGAGAACATGCACTGCTAGGGCAAGGGTCTGCCTAAGGTGCTTGAATTGTTCCCCTCACTGGGGTTTGGCTCTGGGTCCCTGATGAGCACCCGCTGCCCTGTGCAGGGGAATTCATCTTTGGAGAAACTCCTGAGCTCCTCTGCAGTGAACCCCCCTCCAGGCAAGAGACACTTAATTTTTTTGTGAGGGAAGGGGTGCCACTCACCAGCCACCAAAGCCTGCACTGCCCTCCAGCAGGACAAGGGCCTTTCCTTGACTCACCTCTCCTTGGGGCAGGTGTCTAAAAAATCACTGCTGTCATTTTTCTGGCTGAACCATCAGTGCACAAAACCCCCTTCATTTTCACAGGAGCACTGCAGCTACCAGGGAAAGGGGCTGCTGCTGCCTATGTGGGACTTCCCATTTCATACTTCATACTCTGTCATACTTCAGAGGCAAATAAAGCCCATGGCAATGGGACTGAAAGTGCTCTCTGGGTCTAAGCACGCTTCAGTGTGTTAGATCGACTGAATTTCCTCTCATCAGTGAATGCAATCTGCCGTGAGAAAGTTTTACTGTCTCTGAATCCTTATGAAAACATTCTTAGATAATTGAGACATTCCCAAACAATTAAGATAACCAGATGTGTCTGTTATTTGTAATTACCTGAACATGAATTCTTTCTTCAAGAACAGTTCCATTTTTTGTGCTTTTTGAATTACTCTACATAATGGCTAGGAAGATTAACTCCTCTGAAAAGTAATCGGTGGTTTGTACCTAGTATGTCTCATTCTGATGCAAAATCACCTCCTCCCAGAATTAAGTACTAGGGCTGAAACAATATGTGAAATGAACTTTCCAGCTCTGCTGTACTTGTGATCCACAGCCTGCAGTGCCCTTTCAGGTGACACCATGGGGTGAACTCTGAGGCTTAAAGTCTATGAACAACCCATAAAGAAGATGCTAAAATGAGCTCTTCAAGCAGGGAAAATTGCTGAAGGCTCGAAAATGGTTTCACAAACCACTTTGTTAAGTAGCACAGTTTGAATAAAAGTGCTTTTGCACATGCTGCATTTGCACCTAGAGCTTCTGCAACATTTCCATTTTAGAAGGCACCCGGCTTTCGGGGCGTCACAGCACACGAGGCAGAGGAAGTCGAGGCATCCCCTGACACAGTCACAGTGTAGGAAACACTCCTCTACATTCAGCCCCCCTTTCTACTGCTTCAGTAGCAAGTGACTTGGCCCACACCTCAAAGGTGTTGTTTGCAGGGCAGTAGTCATGATTTTTTTGTTGCCAAACACGTCTGAAGCTTTTCCCCTTCCCTGCTTCAAACAAAGCTGGAATCAGAGCTGGCCTTTCACACCCAGTGCTGGAGTCCATCCCTTTTCCAAGCAGACTCCTCCTTTGTTGCTTGCTCCTTAATGGGTTTCCCTCCTGCTGTGTCTGGGGGCCAAGCTGCAGACAAGTGTTTCACCTGGACATTTGTTCCACTCCTGCATACTGCAGGCTTTTTGTTGGCAGCACCCTAAACTCAGCTTCATGGTCTCTCGGGGGACTGCATGTCAGTGGTCCTTCCTGCACCTAGGGCTATAGTTTACTCCTCTGTGCTGATTATTCCTATTTTGGTATCATTACCCCCTGGCATCCTCCACTGAGCTTTGCACTGCTGACTTCCTCCAAATCCCTTCTTATCCTTCTGGCATTGTCTGTCCCCAGGCAAAGGGGAGCACTGCTGCAGCTCAGGGCAGTTAAGCTCACTGCCTCCCACTTCCCTCCAGCACTGTGTACCCACCCATTGTGCTGCTTAGCACACGGTGAGCTCATACATCTCACTGGTCCAGGAGGAATAAGAGACTATGATCTTTTCCATGTTAGATTTCTGCTGGGTTGAGTTGCATTGGCTCTTCACATAGATAAAGCTGTCAGAAGGGAGGAAGCAGGATGAAGGGCCAGGAGATACTAATGAGGATGAAGATGCATCAGTAGGGTTAAGGAAAAGCACCCATGCCAGTAGATCTCCTTGCCCCTATATGTTTCTTTCTCATTTTTTCTTTTTTTTTTTTTAACAAAACACAAACACCTGAGAGCTCTACCAATGCACTCAATGTATTTTTCAGCTTTCCAACTTACTGGGGAAGTCCTATATATCCTATTACAGATCCCAGCTATTATCCTCCTCTTTAGCCTAGATCTTATTGCTCATGCTTTTGTGTCTGATACCTGGGCACTGTAAATAGGAAGATGGGGAGCATCCAAGTACCATGGTTCTTGTCTACTTTTCCTCTCTTGTTTACTCCATTTATACTGTATAAGTCAACAGCCTCATCTTTTTCTTCTCCCCTGACTACTTCTCCACATTCTGTATGTTTAGCTGTGCCCATTATCAATAGTGTTTGTATAGTGACTATAAGTGTTGATGATAGCACCTTCAGTTGTTCCAAGAAAAGATTGTTTTGCAGAAAAAAGAAGAAAAGTAATTCTTCCACAGTACTCTGTGGATACTTGGTGACTGGTGAGTTCAGTATGGAGGTTCTATTCTTGAAGCTCGTTCAACCCCTCCTCTTTCTCTTGACAGTTTTGCCCTGGGCACTGTTATCTTTGTTGTCCCAAAGGAATATCCTTGAATCTGTTAGTCATGTACATATCAGCTGAGACTTCTGTCACCACTTTCCAGCCTGCTGAGGACTTAAAGATCACAGCATTGACTTGGTGCTGAAAATAAACAGGCCTTAGAGATGATTTGGAAGACTAATGAGAAATGCTTGTTTTCACTCCTGCTAACTAGTTAGAAGGTTACTCAATATGAACTAAGTGTCATCCTCTCTATTGCATGCAGAATTATGACACCTTTGCCCAGGTATGAAGAGCACATGGTAGAATACTTAGTTGTTAAGCTGCCATCTCTCCTTCAAAACTAGAAGCTATCCTGTAGTTGGTACTTGGGAGCCAATGATGTCTTCAGGAAGGTCTGATCATTTTTCATCCTTGGTAAATGTAAAGCAGAAATTCTAGTGCATGGAGGCAGCTTATCACCATTTCTTCACTGGGTTCCTTCAGACCCAGTTCTCCTCAGTCAAACAGGTCTTTTTTTAGGTCTGTGGGAGCATTGTACATCCACAGTGGCCAGAAATACATTGGTAGCAATGGTGACCAGGGATTTAGATACCTTATCCAAGAGACCTGGTGTTTATTGCTTTCTTGTCTGCATGCTCCTGGTGCTTTTTTTCAGGTCTTTTTGACTCTTGCCTCTCCAAGCTCCATCTGTGCTTTAATGGCATGCTCTCCTCTATTAAAACATTTCTCAGAGACTTCATATACCACAAGCTACCTGTTAATTTATTAGTAGGGTCTAAATTTCCCATGGAGGTGTATACATTGTATGTATTTTGTGTTACAAGAAAGGACTGTGCACCTTTCTTTAGTGTGGTCATTGTGTGGGTGGTCTATAGCTGTATGTGGCAGTCTTTTGAGCTGAACTATGTACTGGTGGGATAAGAAAGAGTTTTATCTGAGGCAAACCATGTGTTGAAGTCTGCCTTCAGGTGAACTCAGGCTTTACAAAGACTGGTTGGGAATGCAGGACTGGCTTGAAGACCTATAATCAAAGAGGTACACAAAAGGATTTAATTTTAATAGCATTGTGTGAGAGAGACTGAGAATTCTGGAATCCAGTCACACAGAACTAAACTGTGAGGGAAGGAAGGAGGAAGGAGAAGAAAACCGCTCTAGCTCAAAAAGATTGCAAAAAAGAAAAAAGAAAAAAAAAGAAATGTAATAAAGAACAATATGACAAAACAAAAGCAAGAAGCATAAAGCAGGCTAGTAGAAAGGTGTTCAGTTTGCATGCATTTGGTTCTGGGGCAAGAGTAGGGCAAGGAGAAAGGAAGGAAATTAAGCCTGAAACTATTTATCTAGCTTCTGAAGAGTTGCTTTTCTTCCCTTTTCTTGGAGTTTTCATTAAAATGTGTGATTGCCCTTTCCCCCCAGGAGTTTCTAAGTGTCTCTTTGTACCAACAGTAAAGCAGACATCATGGGCCCGTGGTGAGCGACACAGAAGGTGTGGCTGGAGGTGCCTAGAAAAGCAAATCCAAGAAATATGCCTCTTTAACAACATCTAAATGTTTTGTCAGATGCCAGTTGGTCTCAAGGAAATGCTTTCCTCCCAGATGTGCTTCTAGAGAAGCACTTGGGGCTTTGGCAGGGCGATGAATTTCCCATTTCCAGGTCACTCCAGTCCTCCAGACTGCTTGCACACCTTTTTCTCTCTCTCTGCCCTACAGCCCCCACAGACAGAAGATGGTAGTTTAAAGCTCCTGTCTCATAAATGCACTGTGCAATTCACTGCCTCTTATTTTCCAACATGTAGAGACACAAGGTGGAGAAGCATGACAGGGCCAAGCCAAGGATAGCTGAGGACAGGCCTGGCAATGGGGGATGCTGCTGAGACCCCTGCACCAACAGCATTCAGACCTGTTTACCCAGCCTGCCCTTCTCACAAATCTTTCATTTCCAAATGAATATTTTAAAGGAAGGGAATTGTGCAGATTGTTAGTGTAGCTTATTAGGTTTTAAAAATTCATGCTTCTAAATTCCCAGTATTATTTTTCCCTTGCTTTAAAGAAAATAAAAAATGGAGAAAAATGTCTTTTCAATAAGGGCTTAATTTTCTGTTTCATCTGGAACATCCTCTGAATTGAAACTCCCTTCTCCACAGTTCTACCTGAGCACTTTGTGATTCCCTTCTTTTGAAGTCTCTATTGTACAGTTTGTCTCTCTGAAGCTTATAGCAAGAACTGGACATTTGTGGCCAGACAGAGAAATTTAAACTAAGCAGCATGTTATTAACTTAGCAGGCTCCAGCATGTATTAGACAAACACTCCTGACCATCAACATGAACCTGAGAGAGAGGGTCATCTCATGTCACTGTAGACATATAACAGCTCAGCTGCTTCTTTAATCTCTTTGACATTGCCAAAGGGAGAGCTACCAAATGTGAAACCTATCTCAGCTCTCTTCAGTGTTTTTGGACAGGATGAGCCTCCATTTGGATTTGCCCAGCCCACTGTGTTTGGACTGGAAGCCTCCCTCTTGCACAGCTCAAGTCTTAATCAGATGAAGCTTATGACATGGAGTTACAACTGGAGCTTCAGCTGGTGCAGTTGCATGTTACTTTGACCAAGGACAGACACCTGAATCTGGCAGGGTTTTGCAATAGGGGACAATAATGAATATGAGTGGTATATGAGCTCACCAAAAACTCCCAAAGAGCCACTGGGTTGGAGCTGCCCTAGGTCCAGGAAAGAGTGGATGCCCCAGCAGGACCCCCAGCACTACAAGATCTTTAGACCCAAACCCCTCTTGATTGTTACTGTCAGTACCAAGGTACATTGCAGGAATGCCCCTTCCAGTACTGCTTAAAAACTATTCAGAAAGCATCAAATATGCTAAGCAGATGTTAAAGGGAAAACAAAATAACATGTGGCAGAGAAAGATGAAGGCTGTGCATAAAAATATATTGAAGATGCTGATGATCAAAATGTGAGATCTGCCATTTTTCTGTTTGTGGTGCTGCAGAGCGTGGGAGCTGGGCTGGTGGCAAGGCTGTGGAAGGGTTGGTTTTCTATTAAGGGCAAACAAAACGAGGGTAAAAATGGAAGTTGAGGAATTTTCTGCTGCTAGGAGGCAAATGACTACGTGCACTACTCCAAAAGAGCAGGGGTAAACAAGGCAATATGCTGCGGATTGCAGATGCATTGCTGTGATGCCGTGAATACATTAACTCCCCGTGTTGTCAAGGCAAGTGACAGCAGCTGACTGAGACCCAGACAGGAGCTACTGCCAGCCCAGGCAAAGCTGCTCCTAATAGCAAAGTCTATTCTGTTTACATCTGACACAGTGATCGAGAGGCTCTTGTTTAGGGAGTTTGGTTTATTTTGACCCAGGGAAGGCCACTGAGCTGCTTGCTTGGGCTCCAGCCTCCTGCCACAGCAATTAAACAAAACTCAACTGCACTGTTTCATCAGTAAGAATGAATTTGCTGCACCTCTCTGTCCATCTAAGTAACTTTTTTTTTCCCTCCTGCTGGACTTGACAGTAGAAAGGACAAAAAGAAAAGTGAGTTCTTTTGGAGCTGTGCCTTGGATGTTCTGACCATTAGTGAGGAAGGGGTTATTTCATGAGGGGCAGTGAGTCTCAGAAGTCTGTGGTTTTGTGCCTACAACTGTGCACCAATCTGTACAGAAAAGGGACTGTGCAGCCCCAAGTTTCTCTTGCCTTGTGCTGTGCACATCCTCAGGAAAACCCTTCAAAGGCTAAATCAGTAGATTTAGTCCGTGTCCCAGTTTGATTAAGGTGGGTCTGTATGTGACATACCTGGCTGAACATATCCAAGGCAGGAAGGTAAACATCTCATTGTGCTGAATTTGATGAAAGAAAATCCTGGAAAACGTTGTGCTTGTCTAAGAAAACTGCCAGAGGCACATTATTAGGGCTGAATTAAAATGCAGACGAGATTCATTAAATTGTTGACCCTGCCCCCTCCAAAAAAAAGTCAGGTTGCCATCTTAAATTGACAGCATTAGAGACAAATTATGTGCACTGATTAACGTGTGGGCTAAATTACGGTTTAGAGAGCGGTGGAGCTGTGGGAAGGGGAGAGAGGGAAGGAGCAGAGGAGGCAAAAGCCATCCTGCCTGCAGGGACAAGGCAGTGCCAAGGGGCTGGGGAGCTCCTGTGGCACTGGGGTGCAGAGAGGGACAAAGAACAACCCATGTGGGGGCAGGAGAAAGGAGCTGAGCCTCCTGCAAAGATCCTGTTCCTTCCAGGAGGGTGATGGCAACAGCATTGCCAGTGTGCTCTCCTGGGCCAGTAGTGGGGGGGGAGGGGTGTGAGTGGTAAGCTCAGGGAATATGTTACCCCTTTTCTTTGGGTAAAGGGAACTTTGCATTTAAAAAAAAAAAAAAAAAAAAAAAAAAAAAAAGAAGGAAAAAGCCACCCAATCCTTGAAAGGGTTGGATTTCAGAAGTGAAATAAGTACAGGGTAAATCAGAGATGAGAAGCCAATTTCCACCACATTGGGGGGAAAAAAATACTGACCATTAATTTCAGACAAAAAAAAGGAAAAAGCAGGCAGAACAGTATGTGTGTTACGAGACATAATTTTCTGAAAATACTATGACTGGTACAGTACATAAATAGCAAAATGAATGTTATTAACATGTTAATTTTACTAACCCTTTAACCTATTGATTAGCCAAACAGAAGGAACCAGCATCTTTTCATCCTTCTCCCCCCTCCCTGCCTTTCATGTAATTGGATTCAAATTCACATCTGTAGCTACTAAAGCAATGTTTTCAACCTTTCTTCTACACCTCCCCACCCCCAACTGCTTAACCTCCCATCTCCAGCTCTGGCATAAATGTAAGCCTTTATTTGTGAATATTCCGATAAGCACTTTGCCTCCAAATATATTGTTCAAGTACCAGCATCATTGTTACAGCTGTAATTGTTACTATCAAGGCACAGTTCTTTGTAATTAGAAAGTCAAGATGGTATTCAGCAGTATGGCAGCACAGATTCTCATTTGTTAGGCTATTAGAAAAAAAATGTTTACAGAGAAAACAGTGTCATTGTTTAGTGCTCTTAATTGACCATCTGCCTTGTAAAAAAATGTCCAAAGAAGGATAAATAAGACTATAGTGCACTTATTTATTTATTTTCTTTGTGCAATGAGTAAATTAGGAAAAGCAACAGCAGATCCAAACTAGACAAGACATTGCTAAATCAGGCTGCAAGTGAAATCATGTCATGAATACATTAACTTTTATTTCTCTCAGTGTCAAGACTCGTGTCTGCATCTTCCTCAAAGTTTGTTGGGAAGAAAAAGGAGGCCAGATCTTGGTGGGCACTGTGGAGTTGACAGCATTCATCTTTTAACAAAGTCAAGCATATGCTGCTTTGAGTGCAGCATCTTTGCATGCTCAATGACGTGTTTAATGTCACCTTTCCCACTGTAAATCATCCCTGAGTAAATCCACAAGGGAGAGTGGTACTAGGAATTAAGCAGGAGAGGAATAAAATTCATGACCATGTGGTTCTATCTCAGGGAATTTGGTACGTATTGACAAGAGAGATTCACACCTGACGGGGCCGAGAGCTAATTTGTAGTAGGGCTGTTTATCTTCTGCCTGAAAGGAATGCTTTTTCATATTTAATGTGCATTTTCCTCATCTCTCTCCATGTATGTGTTCGTGATTTAATGTGGCTAAGGGTACATCTGGTTTTGCTGCTTGGCAAAAATGTAGTTTCAGATTTCAGGTTAATTCCAAATGCTGGGGTTTTTCCTGTGAAAAATGTAAAGGAGAGGCAGGTTGGTCTTCAAAAACTGGATCTGATGTTTTCATTGCACAGGGCACTGTCTTAGGTAGGGAGCATCTGATCTGTTCTTGCAACATTTGTTTACAGCTTTGAAAAGAGGAATGAAAAAAGCACCCAACAGAATTACCATGCTAAACCAATACAGTAAATGACCAAACTGATCTATTATTTGTCTTCCGACATTCCAGGTAGAAATCATCTAGTACATTTATATGTTGATTTACTACAGTATGGAGTGTAAAAAAAAAAGAGAGAGAAGCAGTAGGAAAAACAAACAAAAAAAGAGAGGAATGAACTAAAAAAAGCAAGAATTCTGTTTTAAAATAATAATCTCTCAAAAACTCCACCTTCCAGTTTTGAGAGGCAGCAGGACAGCAGCAAGGGGCCCCAGTTCTGCCTCCTCCACAGCCATTGCAGTGTCCTGGAGACAGCAATTAGCAGTGTGACAATGCTGATGATGCTGGTAGGTGAAACTTGTACTGAAAAAGCTGATAGTGCTTTAGCCATCAGTTCCCACAATGATAAACATACTAATGACACACAGTGATTTTTCTTTCCATAAAATTGCTCCTTTAATGCCTTCATCTAATTCCTCAGGTGCATCATCCCTTGTCCATCTGTCCCCTACCCAACCTTCCCTTTTTTTCCCATCCCTTCTGATTCCAGATCTAAATAGTGACCGCAATAGTTTTTGTTTCTTTTTCTTTCCCTGGTATTATTTACTCTTGCACACAAATCCTTTCCCAGTTT